>JACCGJ010009564.1:0-25373 GCA_013407085.1 Atriophallophorus winterbourni | reverse complement strand
AACGACATTTAAGTTTGCTTATTTGGTAGAAGTATTTGTGATAAATCTATCGCTAAAACATTTTTGTCCAGTTATGTTAGATTTATTAATGATACAACTTAGAAAAACGAATTGGTGGAAGAAAATCCTTTTTATGAAAAAACCAGTTCGATTCTCGCCTATATGAATAATCGTGGGACTGAATGGAAGCATAGGTTTTCGTGTCATTTGATCGTTTGGCTCTCACAAAATTTCCTGGTTTATTATAGGTAGCATTTCAGGAACTCGAACCTATCCTATCCATACAACCTTGGCGACATAAACCTGGAGTACACCGAAGAAGAAAAGGACCTCGGTGTCTGGATTTGCGGCAGTTTGGAAAATGGTCTACAATGCAAAACCGTTTACAAAAGCGCGTCTCGGCTGCTCGGCATGCTAAGGCGGATATCTGGACGTTTTTCCCCGGGATGTTTTCCTCTCATGATGAATACATATATACACCCGGTTCTAGATTATGCCGCACAAGCCTGGACACGATGGGTACAAAAAGAAATCTTACTCCTGGATCGCATATACCGGAGAGCTTCTGAGCTTGTCATTGGTCTCGAAAATATGCCATTCGCCGGGCGACTCAGACGACTGGAAATGAGGACACTTGATTTCCGACTAATGCTTGAAATTCTTTACATTTCTTGTCAATGTTTCATTTTTATGCGTATATTGTAGATCTTGATGTGAAGTACCGAAAAAGATATCCCTTGCTTTAATTATGACTTTTGCACAAAAATCTCCAGTATTTGTTCAAACAATCTATTATATTTGCATGTATTTCTATCTCACACGCAACCCGCCATTGGTTTCTTATTGTAAGCCGTAATCATCTGAGGACAGTACAATCAACATTTGCAATACATGAAAGAATAAAGAAATATTAAATAATGCATCAACTTCGTAGGCAATTTTTAGATGATCACGGTAAAATCAATCTGTCTAATCACATGAATACAATGTACGTGTGGATATGGTTTAACACATTTGTTTGAACTAAATATCCATGTCTATATGATTTTACAACCGGTTACTAGAGCCAGTCGTATTCAAAATATGAGTCAAGGTTCAGGTTTGTTTAACATCATTTTATTGTTTGATAGAACACGGTTTTTAATCGTATTATCTCTACCTCATGAGATTGGATTTCCCGGATCAATCTTCGAGTGCCCATTCTGGAAAATCATTAAAAATGACTATTCATTTAAAGCGTTTATGTACTTGAACTGGGTGCTTGTACCAACCTCATCTAATAGGATGAAGTTTTTCACCATATTTTCTAAATTCGGTAACCAATCATTATTGAGTATCGCCGAACCAATCACAGGCCGATTAGCTTATTTTATATTTTAATATTAACAGTTTGGAAATCTTTGTATTTCATTCAAAATAATAAACACAACATGAAAAAAATTACAATTGTCATACTAATTTTAGTGTGTTTGACGCTTGTTCATTTCGCGAAAAGCTATCCGACTTCCACTCAAAGGGAGCAGCATTTAGATGAAGGGGAAATTAATGGTGAGCACAGATATTATTTTCAAAATCAATACCTTAAAGATTTTTCGTGTGTTTTCTTTTAACTCTGATTTCGAATAATAAATTCTAAAATTTAATTTAATATTCATCAATATTTTTAGTATATGATATTGACAGTCATAATAATGTATCCGTTGTTCATATGTTAGTGTCAACTTGAAATTAGGTACGATGCCATTCAATTGTAGTTGATATGTCTTCCGTTGTGCGACCGTGATCTGGTAAAATGTAATCATAGTTCATGTCTGAGCTAATACATAATTCCAAACACCTTTTCAATCACAGCGATCCTCAATAAGGATTACATTGTCCAAGTTGAAACGAATGAGTTTAAAAAAATTTTAGCTCGGTCCAACAATGTTGGTATTCCATCAAACACCGAATCATTCAACCGAAAGTCGATTTTAGTGTAAACCTCTTATACGATCTGCGTGGTATCTGAATGATTGCAGTAATCAATACTTTTTAACTATGCCACGTGAAATTCGAGGAAGTTTACGAATCTAATTGAATTGGGACGAAGCATCTTTGAAAAAACAAAAATTCCTCCAAGTTTTTATACTTATATTTATTCTGGTACCGAATCGCTTCACTGGGTAATTTACTTTGCTGGGCATCCTCTTTTTATTTGTCTGCGCACTAACAGAAGCTGTTTGCTGTGGTTTCAAATTATTAATTGAAATTTAGTTAACGCAAATTTAATTTTTACTTTGAATATGGTAAAGTTCATTTACAAATATTTTGAACCAAAAATATTCAACCTGACACTGGTGATAATAATCATTTTACAATGAATGCAAATTCTGGGAATGTATGGGCAATACAGAATCTTTCGATGTATCGCTAACTTCATTTAACTCTTATATTTTCACAAATTCATATGGTAATTTACCTGATCGAAATTATGGACAGAATTTCATAATCGGATTTACCTTTCAGTATTGAGAAAACTTACTATCCGTATGCAATGCCAGTAAATTGTTGGTTCAGACATAACAAATTTTTAAATAGCTGCTTTGTTATGTTCTATATTCTTTTTAGCAAAACAGGATCAGGTTGACAAAGGTGAGTTTAAATAATTTATAATTAATTTTATTAGCTAATATAAGATAAAAATATGTCTAATCCTAATGCACGAAAATTTGTTACTAATGTATTCGATTCTATTTACTTTAAATTATGTGCATCTGGAAATAATTTTCTTATACTAACCTAAATGAGTACTGTGTGATCAATAATGCAGTGAATAACAAGTTTTTCGTCACTTAACTCAATAAAATAGAATAAAATTTTGTTTAACAATCAATGTAAATTTAAAAATATTATCGTTAGAAATAAGAACGGAATTATGCTTTAGTTGCTTTCATTTATTTAAATATACATGTACGTATGTGGCTTGCTTGACATACATCAAAATCAACGAATAAAATTTTAAAATTTGCAGACTACGCACCGTTGGGAAAACAGCCCCGAGAGATGTCCATTTATTTTATTGAAAACGAAGGGAATTTTGAAAAGAGAACGAACGAAAAAGTATTTCGACTGGCAACAAAGATAATTTGAGTTGGTGTACTCAAAGATTCTATGCTCCGAATGCGCCACTCATTAGGAAATGTTCTAAGTATGGTGCAAAAAATCAAACTTTTCAATAACTTTTACCGGGTCAACCGGTATTTCTTGACAAATAATTATCCTAATGTTATATAGAAAATGTGAAAGCTGTTTTTCTTCATACAACAAAAGATAATTGAAATTAGTTTAACTATAAAACAGTACTGAATTTATAGCCGCGGTTTGCTTGGATTTATTTAACAAAACAAGTTTTTCGAAAACAAAGGGAAGAAGTGGTTCGGATTCAAATTATGAAACGTTTGATACTCAAAAGTGGTTCATGTTTCTCATTCCATTATAAATTTACTTTATATCATTTATCGGAATTTTGAAAAGTTGTTTTTGCAGTTGATTTAATTTGGTAAGAAAGTCACTGTGATTTTGCTTGAGTTGCTCGCGATATCACACTTTGAAACCTTCTTGTAACTAAGTGGATTTTAAATCTACATACTCTCATACAAAACAGAGTGAAATCTAGCTTTTTTGTTTTACGTTTTAGGAGAAGAATTCAATGAACAATCTGGTAAGCCACACGACTGACACATTCAAGATACTGTATTTATTCCCTTTAACGTAGTGTCGTAGAAGCCGAACTTATATTATGGCACGCTGAAATTTCAATTTAAATAATGATGTATTATTATTAAGCACTGTGAGTTATAACCTTGGACGTACAATCAGATGGTCATTGCTCGAGTCCTGCCCGGTTGCGAAATGTGTTTAACCTTAAGCTTCACAGGACTCCACAAAACATTTGCTTGACATTATTCGATGATCCATCACAAGACTCATCGGTGTAGAATTAAAATCTCATGAATGAATAAAGCAAATTTTTGAAATTTATTGGAAAAATTTGCATTAGCATTTGAAATCGAAATGAGTCGTGACATTTCAGTTCTAATCAGTAATGTAACATCGTCAATTTTTTTGTTTGCTACTCTCCTCGCACAGTTTCCTTAATTAAATGGTTGATATATTTATGATTGCAGGTATAGAGAAGCGTCACCGACGATTCTTTGGATGAAAATGCGTGTGGAATTTTGTATTTTTATGCATCGTTACACATTTTCAAGCCTCCATTGTTGTGATTCCTGTTCAACTTGTATGCACTATGTGGTTCAAATTATTAAATTTTAAATGTTAACCTTTTTTGTTTATTTTTTCCTAAGCATTTGTTTTATTAAAAATATCTCACTGAAGTGATTATTAACACTTTGTAGCTATAAAATAGTTAATCGATATATATTGACTAGTTGTCGAACTTAAGTTACTTAGTAAATTAATAGAAGCACAAAAATTGTCACTAAAATTGATTCGTTAAAGTGAAGAATACTTCGATCAATCAAATATTTTTTAAACAAGAAGATTAATACAAAATCTTATCTATAAAATTTACCGCTATCTCAAGGTTAAACTCCAAGAAATGATTCGGAAAATTCTTCGATCTAACGTGATGGAATGTATAAAGAAGTGTTTATAAACAAATTTTTAATTTTGACACCATTGTAGAATAAGGCTGGTAACTTCATAAATCACATGTGGCCGTACTCATGTGTATGGTTTTAAATAATTGGGTTTGAAAAGAAATTTCATATTTGAATGCATTTACATCACGCTTAAACCTCACAACAGGTTTGGTGCTGTTTGCATTCATCAGGTAGGGCCAGTTCCAGCAGGATCCAGGTAAGTTGAGACTGGCGCTAGTAATAATGTATCTGAGGAAATATATAATGCCACCTCTTGCTTTTCGTTCATATGTTCCCCAATGTACCGATACACGAAGCCGTCACATTTTATTGTGATACAATCATTCTTAGAAGGGTCGATGTCCACATTTCAATCACCATATGGAAGAAATTAATTTTGCCTCGTACAATAAATTTGCAAGTTCGTTTCAATGTTACAATTTTTTGTATAATCTTTGAATTTGCCATAACCTCGTGGAATTTTAGTGCCAGTAGTTTAGTTGTTAAAATGAAGGAAGTACAGTTAACACTGCAATAGAGAAACTCCATATACATGTTTTAGATATATTGATGGTATGTTTCTAATTTGCAGTGAGGTAGTGCTTAATGACAGCTTACTCGTTGATTTTAATAATGCTCATGAAAATATCTCTCACAAACAAACTGAGAAAAATTGGACGCGTTGCTGTCCTCCTTTTTTACTATCAAGAACAAACGGGAATTTGTTCAGAATAGTGAATCGAATTTGCTCTGAAGAGACATCGTCTGAAGAACTTGCGCTGATACAAAATTAATCGAGTATAAATGGATATCCATCATGTTACAGTGCATCCAAAGCATAGAAATGTGCCGAATGCAACACTTACAACGAAGCTCTTTTATCTGCCATTTCAATTTGCAGATGATGCATCTAACGAATCATTTACCCGTAAGCTCGATCAATTATTTAACTGTGGAAAATGTGATTAACGTTCAAAAATGTGCCGGTATTCGGACAGCCGATCAAATACCGCTCAACTCTTCAATCAACATTAATGTGAACGAATTCACATGCTGTGAACATCAAGTCGGTCACACACAAATTGTCCCATGAAGATGAATTATTAAATCATAGTCCCTCCAGTCTACTTAGACCACCGTGTAAAACATGATTAATGATTCTATCTAAATATTTAGACAAAACTAATGCGCCAGAAACTATTAGTTCTCAATCGCTTAACAGCTTGGTCAGCATCGACAAATACCGAACCGGTTTAATCAATACTACATAAGATTTACTTTGGTCTAATGCTTCGTAATTATCACATTCTTGGCATTTATTTATTTCTATTATGAATTTAGTGTAGAGCTTAATGTGAAATAACGAAAATGACATCATCTACATCAATACTATATTTTTCATTCAATTCCAAACGCACTTACTACAGACTTATCCCCCGGAAGGACACAGGGCAGAGCAACCTTTGAATTGAAATTTATTTTACATTTATCTAGCGAACAACAGACTGTTCGTATCGTTAAAAAATTAAAAGGGTTCTAACAAATTCAGCATTTAAACCTAGATTATAAATATCATTTGGTGAAGCACCATATGTGGAGATAGCAAGAGTACCGTCCTTCAGTTCAATATATATATATATATATATATATAGTGTTTAAACCCTGTTTACATGAGTGTGGGCTCCTGTGTTTGAGCAGGTTGGTCGTACCAGTCTTAGCCAACAGTGGCATACCAGCAAAACTTGTTTACTATTCTTCAACTGTTTCAAGCGCATGCAGATCCTGATCCTACTGTCCCTACCTCATGAGTGAAAACAGCATGAATCCGGTCGTGAGGTGTGTGTGATGGAAATGCATGCAAATGAGCTTTTTCGTTCATGGTCATGGGTTTAAACCCTGTCTGCATGGGTGTCGGCTCATGTGATTGAACATTTTGTCGTACCAGCCTTATCCAACAGTGGCATACAAGCACATCTTGAATAATACTCTTCATTTTTAAATTTGATTTGAGGTAATTCAAGGCAATCCAAGGTGTTCAATGGTCTAAAATGCATCCAGATTAATAATAACCATGAGTTGGAGAAAAATTGAAATATAAGTGTGTAAAATCACGCTGGACACTAAAATTAAACCGTTTATAAGTAGTCGGGAAACCAATAACAATAATTAACGTTGAGTGTTCCAAGTAAAATGGACACGCACAGAATAAAAATACTTTCTACAGATTAAGCGTGAAAGGGGTATCAGGAGATTAAAATGATGGGTCCGATAGTCCCGTGTATCCCTCCATGTGCTGGATTTATGAGCATGATTTCTTTCATTCTTTTATCTTGTAATTTTAAACGTTGTATTAAAGATACATTTCGAATTTTATTTCTGATAATAGTGTGCAGACTATCTGCAAATGTCTTTTAGTTAACATAAAACATGAAATATGTCTTGGTTGAGGTGAAGTCACAAAAATGTTCGTGTAAACCATTTGTAATTAAAAACAGTTTTTATTATGTATTATCATGTGTTCATTAGTAAATCTTCTAATATTGTTTTTTTCATGAATAAAATTCATACATCACAATGTCTTCACTGTGACTTTATAAACTCAATCTTTATGGGTCGTGATATGAGCTACTCATGATGAACGGACTTGTCAAATTTTCGATATATATTATTTGTTAGATAAAAAATTCTAAGAAAATAACATGTTAATTAAAAAAAATTCCATTTGATTGACGTACTCCCTAAGAGTGATTCAATACACTGATTGTGGCGCACAGTTGCCGGGCATGTTTAAAATGTAAGAATTTATATACTTGACCACAACAAATGTCATTCTAAAGTTGATTTAATACCTACCTCGAACAGAACTTGTTTTAACATGTTTCCAGTCGATTTCGTTTAAAGTGATTGACAGATATGTTCAAATTTACCTATACGTAAATCTATATATGCACATATTTCTTCATACATGATGATATATAAAGATATATCTATATGGATTAACAAATTGTATTAGGAGGCGTACATAGGGCTGGGACGGAACGCTGGTTAAAACTTTACAATCGAGATTTTTGTGATTTTAGCTCTGCCTAGAATGCATATTTTGGTGATATTTGAAAGAACGGCAGCAATAATACACACAAACTATCGCCACATGCTACATTAGGTGTAATTTTATGAAATCTACTGCTCATTGAGCCGTAGCAGATTGCTACGAAAAAATAAAGGTGTGAATAAAGATCATCACGACAGACATCAGTTGTATCTAAGAGATTTTCACAGCCATATATTTTGGTTTCAATATTCCATCGTCTGATTCAATTTTATTTATCGGGTAACTCAAAAAATTTATTGTTGATTGTTGTTACTTCGATTTGGTTTGTTCCACCTGGTTGAATAGTTCGAATGGCATGGGGAATTATTGGCTAACAAAAGTTTTAAATGACCTTGATATGGATAATTAAAGGCGTGTCAGATCGTTCATCCTCTAGATACGACTTGCCTCACGCATTAACAACTTACGTCACCCTTGAGAGAAATCGTAGTCTACTTTCTGTTCCCCAGAACCCCTATGACGTCAATGAATGCAACTTCATAGTGCACAGCTGAATCATCTTTTCTTTTGAATAAACAAACATCTGAGCATCAATTATTGAATCAAGTCGTTCGGTATTATAAATTCCGCTAATATGATAAAAAAGTGACCTCTGGTTTCACAAAACGTTTGTCTTGCGAAAAAATGTTTGACTCGTTTGTCACAACAGAATCGTCTTAAAACAACGCTTCAACTAATATATTTTATATATTCTGTTTATTTATAAATTGAAGAAATGCGAGAGATCCTTATGTTTGTAAGAAAAATATCAATTTGAGAATCACCACTCGTATCTTAAAATTAGGCTCCATGTTGGGACTAAGCCAACTAAGCCAATGCTGTATCAGTAACTGTTGTGAATAGGTGGTTTTACTCAATGTAGTTGATTTTTTAACGTAAAATCTATAAATGAGTAGTATATGACTTTTGAATGTTGCCAATTATTCGAAATATTCATCAGTGCTTCATTCTACCGATCGCGAGACTTGACTTATTTCCAGCATGGAGCTAAATTTTAAGTTGCGAATGATGATTTATCCCCGACTTTGCAAAAATGGGTTTACAACAAAGTCACAATAAATTTCGAACAACGGGTCGTGGATACGCATAACTGATGAGTGACAACAACCACGAAACCACTCGTTTGTTTCTACCTAGCTCTTTGAACTTCATGTACTATTTATTTATATAGTCTACCTCCAACAAATAATAAAATAAATGCCGCATGAAATGTGGAATAAGCCTGGTGAAACTAGCATGTCCAATTACATTTGCCAAACACAAGTAGATATGGATTAAACCCATGATAATTAACACAATTGCTCGCTTGCATTCATTTCCATTGAAGACACCCACGACAGGATACGTGCTGTTTGCACTCATTAGGTTAGGACAGCAATATCAGGATTCGCATGCGCCTTAAACATTGGAAGAAAAGAATCTAAGTTGCGCTTGTATGCTACTGTTTGGTAACTGTGATAGAAATGCATATGTTTTGTTCTTGACCACGGGTTTAAACCCTATCTACATGGGTTTGGGCATATGTGATTAAACAGGTTGGTCGTATCGACCTTACCAAACAATGGCTTGCAAACACAACTTGATTTCCATTCTCTCACTGTTTCAAACGCATGCGGATCCTGATCTTACGATCCATACCCGCTGAGTGTAATCAGCACGAAACCGATTGTGGTGTATGTGTGTGTGATAGAAAGGCATACAAATAAGCACTTTTTCCTCCTTACTTCTTTATTTTAATTTGCTAAGCAATAGAATGCAGCCCCTGACAAGATTGCGTTTGGTTAAGGCCTATAACTGATGCTTTTAACTACAGCAATGATGCTTTCTGATGCAATATTCATAGGTACATCATTGTCTTCTTGTACATGTGTTGCGTCCTTATTGTATATCTTACATAATCACTTCCTATATGTTTAGATTCTCTGGCACAATATCGAACATGAAAAGAAGTTAGTAATTAAAGTAATTAAACTCCGCCAAGGACGGTCCCAAGCCCGTCTGAGAAAGGTGGAGGGTTGGGCTTAGGGCTAACAACCCTATCCCGTAAAACCTACATTGCTACGGAAACGATGACAACAGATCCGTGGTTCGGTCATGTCTGCAGGATGGATCCCAGTTCGCATACGAAGGTAGCCATGCACTGGCATCCGCAAGGTAAACGAAAAAGGGGACGGCCCAAGGAAACTTGGCGCAGAACGTTGGAACGCGAACTACATGCACAAGGATTCACGGTGCAGACGGCAACGGAAGCAACGACAGACCGGAACCACTGGCGTGAAGTTGTCCTTGCCTCATGTGCCACCCGGCACGGAGAAGACTGAATGAATTGAAATGAATGAATTAAAGTAATTACATTTTATTTAATTTTAATTACTTTATTCATAACACTGCATAACTTTTTCCCAGCATTCTGCTATACAACCTCATCTCACTAATTCAGCCATTGCTTTGGCAAACGTAATGTGTTTAATTCGATGGGAGTATGTATCTGTGTATCAGCAGAGAGCTACCAAAAATTGCTTGAATGTATACTGTACAGAAGTATAATTTGTTTGAAATTCTTTCGGGACAATACGTCTTCTGCCTAGAATTACATTTGATTAAGGCGAATATCTGATACTCGCAATTATAGCAAAGATGCTTTTCGATGCACTTTTGATTAATTGTTATTTCACTACATAATTCATTTCAGCTATCCGCTCTACAACATCATATCTGAAAATCTCGTCTCTATTTTTGCAAGCATAATTGGTATCCAACCTGAAGGAAAACATCCTTAGGTATCAGGAGAGTGCTGTTAAAAATGAGCGACAATCTAATTTTATAACTGTAAAATCTTTTCAAAATTTCACCCTCAAGGGTACCCATTCTCAGCTTATTTCATCTCATACAATTTAATCGCTTCTAAATAATGATACAATTGCTGCCACAGACAATTTTTATTGGCAACAATGTGTGAATTCCAAACGATTACTTACATGAATACGCTTTTAACATTTGTGACATTTTTTTGCTGTAATTTCTCAGCACATTAACGTCTGCGATTAATCGTGACTCAGTAGACCCTATCTACCGAAACTTAAAGACACATTTTACAGACAAGTTTATCTTATTTACATGAGAAAAAGTCATTTTCAATGTGGTAGATTCACGACGCCGCATGAGACTGAATTTCAAATCCATTGTCTGTCATGGCTGCCACTTTGGACCATCAGGAATAAATGTTGTGCGCGTCCTGACTGGACACCGCACATGTATAATCATGTTGTGATGTATTGGCCGGCCGAGTTCGTGTGGCGGACACAAAGTTGTGGTCATTTGTGGTCAGTTCATATTTCCATAATTCAAGGTTCAAGAATTTTTGCTTTCAACTAGCCTTTAGCTTCGCAATTACCTTGGGCTATTTATGAAAATCTTTTCAATTAACATCAATATTTTAATTGATGTAAGTATACCTAGGCTAAATATAAGCCATGACTACTACGAGTGTAAACTCAAATCACGATTTGCATGAATTTCCATTATACACAGCATGATCGGTTTCGTGCTGTCTGCACTCATCGGGTAAGGACAGTAAGATGAGGATTCACAGGCCATGAAAAAGTGGAGGAATGGTACACAAACTTATAACTCGTATGGCACCGTTGGAATAGGTTGTCACAATGAAACTTTTCATATGCCGACACACATGCAGATGAGGTAAAGCCTATTGTATTGAACAAAAATCCTCAGTTGCGTGCATTTCCATCACCCACACTCCATGACCGATTTCGCACTGTTTGTTGTGTAATGAAACTGCATGCAAATGACGCTAAAAGCAGTCACGACACTTTTGGGTTCTTGTTCCACAAAAAAGAAGGCAAGTATAGTGTCCAAGTAGACGCGGTTCCTAATAATTCAATCTAGATTATGTAATGTAGCTGAATTGTTCCGTTTGCAGCGTGAATAACGATAATAAAACAAATGTTGAGTAGGAAATATTTTGTATCCCTCATATTATATCAATCCTAATGCTTTTTATAAGCAAATTTGGTGGTACAACATTACCATTTGATTCTCAAACGGTAGTTTCCGGAAACCTATGCTGAGATTAGTTTCCCGTTGGTAAGATTTACCAAGCAATAAGTTATACTTTCAAAGCCAAGTTTTTGATGCATATTTTATGATTGAAATTATGCAGGCAATTATTATTATGTGCAACATGATTTTTTCAAATTTCGGAGCAGCATATCTAGCCTGCGAAAAGCAGCTTTTTAAACGACTTCGCGGTGCAAGTAGTCTTTTCCAAATTCCAAGGCTCAAATATACTTTTCTAACTGTTTCCAGCTCAAAATTGTATGCCGAAACTTAGACTTGTATTGATTGAGTTTGCTCATTATCAACAACCTGCATATTTAAATATTAGATGGTATGTCATACCTTAACGATCATATTTGAATTCCATTAAAATCCCTTTGCAGACGCCAAAGGGTCGCTACGGATTATCTCCGAGTCTGAATTTTATTTCGTCAGCATAGAGAACAGCAATGCTTAACACTATAAATTGTCATTCGTTAGTTTAATCATGGGAACTAACCGGATTATAACACATGGACGCGGTGCCCCGCTAGTAACAATGATAGCTCGAGAGTGTACACCGCCTTACTCTTAGAGAGGTATATTTTAAGTCACATAAGGAACTGTCTACTGATGGCAACCTGTCGCAGCTTTAGTAATAGTTAAATTCGATCATATCAGTGACATGAACCGATAAGATTTTGTCGTTTAACTCAGTCATTTAATTAGTTAAACTTAAACGCCGTTCATGGAAACCATCTTTCCCAATAGAGAGTAATTTTGCGCTGGAAGGTGATGACAATATTTTTATCACTATGCGTTACAAAAATTTGGTTATCATAAGTATGGTGACATGATGGCATTTTATAAGTTATATTGTCGAGTGTCCGATTTATTAATTAATACTTATTACTTACTTATTAATACTTTAGTGCACATGTGTGTTTCGCGATGAGCGAAGGAACTTCCTTATCAAACAATAGTATATGAGAAATTTCCCAATGATAAAATTTGTACATTGTGGAATTTAGCGCAACTATCAAATTACACAAAAAAGCGAATACCAATAAGTTGTTTCGAGAAAGGTTTATTGACATTGCTGCAATTCATCAAGAATACAATATTCATTTAATAAGCTATTTAAAACATTCTCGTGGAAGGCCAAACTGAATCATTGATTGAAGAAATCCGCAAACGTAAAAACACTGAAAGTTTTGCAAACAATATATTAAACCTCAGGCCTTGCAAAGTTACATTTTCTTGTAAATCAACTTAATGATCTTCATTGTGGTCGATTAAGGTAAGTCTGTTCACCTTTTCTTCATTGGCTTATTGATGATTTTCATGTTCGTACTACTAATAAGTATAACTGAGTTAGTATTTTGGTAAAATTTGAAATGTGGTGAACTTCTTGATTAAAATTTATTTATTGTGTTGATTAAACGTGATACTATGGCCGAATAATGAGCATATATATTCCGATTCAATAATATATATATTTATATATATAGCATTTTATTGTAAATCTCGATTCGAAATAACGAAAAGGATATCTGACGCTCTAATCAAAGTAATTCAAAGTAATTCAAAGTTTTAATGGTCCAAAAAGTAAATACTTTACAGTAACCACAGATTAAAAATATAGGGAATTCATAAAAAAAACACAAATGTTTTATACACATGGAAAGTCAGCACGTGTATTCAGGTGCAAGGTTGGGTTTGGTCAACATATACTTGTCAAGTTCACCCTTAAACATGAACATGTTGCGCAAATGATATGTGGGGGCAGGGAGTTCCATAGAAAACAGACTCTGACAGCAAAGAAAAACCTCCGACAATTTGATCTGGAGTGTGGAATAATTAGCTTGTATCCATTTGATATGCTACCACGTGCTTCTTGCCGATAAAACAGGTGTTCAAGTGGGTGATCCACTGTATGCAGAATGTTGAACAGCAGGATCAAGTCACACCTGAGACGACGGTACGAAAAGTCAAAGAGGTTTAGTGTTGCAATCCGCTCCTCGTATGGCCTGTTGTATAGCCCGGTCACCAGTTTTGTAGCGCGGTGGTATACCCGTTGCAGCAAGGTCATGTCCTTTTGTAACCATTGGGACCATGCTTGAACAGCATACTCCATTGTTGGTCTGATATAGGTGTTAATTATACGTGAGAGTATCTGCTTTAAGAAACGACCAAAGATTCTTCTGAGCAATGCTAAGATTTGACAGGACTTTTTGTATACAACAGAACAGTGCCGTGAAGACTTCAGGTTACTGCTAATCCACATGCCCAGGTCTTTCTCTTCAGTGACCCATGAAAGTTGCTGAGATCCCAGAGAGTATGTGAATTCGAATGATTTACCGACGTTCAACATTTTACATTTTTGGATGTTGAATGGTAAGCAGTTCCGCAAGGACCAATTATGAAGTGCTTCGATATCTTTTTGGAGAATTTGGCAATCTTCTATGGTGCGTATGCTAGTCCAGACTTTGATGTCATCCGCAAATAAAATGATTTTTCTGCGTACGATTTCAAGTATATCATTCGCGTACACGAGGAAGAGTATTGGCCCCAAGACTGAGCCTTGAGGTACGCCACTTGTAACTTCTACTGGGCTGGATAGTGCCCCATCAACTCTAACCCTTATAACTCTACCAGTCAAGTAATCCTTTATCCAGGCCAATAGTCTGCCGCATACCCGGTGCTGCTCCAATTTTTGTAGCAGTATGCTGTGGTTAACACGACCAAAAGCTTTAGACATGTCCAAGTAACAAGCATGGATAGGGCATCCATCGTCCACGGCTCGAGTCCAATTATCAAAAGTTATGAGAAGATTGGTGATACAGGAGTGTCTTGTCCTGAATCCGTGCTGTGCGATGGAAAGAAGCTTATTTTGTTCCAAGTGTTTGATAAGTTCGTTGGCCACAAGTCGTTCGAGAACTTTAGAGACCACTGGCAACAACGTGACTGGTCTGTAGTTAGACGCATCAGATCGGTTCCCTCCTTTGTATATCGGAGTGATTAGTCCACATTCCCAGTCATTAGCAACCGTGCTACAACTCAAGGACAGGTTGAAAAGGTCAGAGAGTGGTGAGAATGGAGCATGGGCGCATTGCTTTAGGATGAATTGTGTTATTTCATCAGCACCCGGGGATTTGTTTGTATTTAACAAGCGTAGCTTTACCAGGACACTCTCGGGTTTCACAACGATTTCGTGTATTATATTCTGCGACTTGAATGCAGGTATGTTGTAGGATACGCGCTCGTTAGTGTAGAACGCTCTAGAGTAAAATTGAGCGAGTTCGTTAGCGGCTTCGAGAGCTGTGGATGTAGTTCCAGTCGTAGTTAGTAAAGCGGAAACACCTGGCTTTACCCTGGCCTTTCTGTTCACGATCTGGAAGAGGAGCTTCGGATTTCGTTCAATTTTATTCATCAGATTCATTTGATACTTTTCTTTATCGTCCTGGACAAGTTTAGTAACTTTGTTTCTCAACAAACGGTAAGATTCCCAAGATTCAGGTGTTGTATGCAGTATGTGGCTTCTCCACGCACAGTTTCTCACCTTTATCCATTTCCGTGTTCGACTCCGGATCACGAATTTGAATCCTTTTTTCGGTTGTTTTGAAACATTATTTGAGGTAGTTTATTTTTACGGTTGATTTCTGAAAGTAGTATCGATGACAGCATTGTTGAACATCAGTGATAATCGGTGCCAAGTTCGGTGACTTCTTGAACGAGACATGATAATGAAACCAGCATCGATTGTTGCTCTTATAAACTCTGAGCATTCACTTGCTCTTATCGCTCCAGATATATAGTCGAAACCCATTGACTTAATGGTGGGATTAAATCTTTCCAAGAGGGTTCCATAACGGATATCTCGATGGACATTTTCCTCAGCTAGTCAACCAAGATCGAGGAATGGACGGTGTGTTTGTGCCCTCTGAAGCGAGTGCTGCCTCGAGGATGTGGTTGAATAAACGGAAGTTCGTTGAACTTGTAGAATAGATGATCAAGAGTGTCACCGGTGGATTTGGAATCTCGATTTTTAAGTAAATCGGGAGATTAAAGTACCCATGATCAGACGTGTGTTTGATCTTGGAACAACCAGCGGAGTTTTTTCATTAAACTAGCCATTGTATGCTTGGTCTGATGACGGTGGTCGGTAAATCACACCAAAACAAAGTTTGCACTGGTGTAATTCAAAGTGAACACCCAAAGTGTATCTTACAGTATCAACTCATTCCGTGATTTCTCTGAACCGTGAGATGTTGATAATAGTAAATAGCAACACCTCCACCTCCACGATCATGCGAGTGCGATGAAAAAGGAAAAACATGTGGAATAAGAATTTCATCTCAAACTAATTGCTGATTGGACCCCAAGTTTTCTGTGTAACTCAAATACTTTCTACTTATATTCATGTTCAAATTAGGGTAGCTTATACGTATTTATGAGCATGAGGAATGTTTTAAAGATAAGTGTCAAAAAATACACCGAAGCATGCATATCATGCGGATAGCCCGTTTAAACAATCCTTCACATTGTATGCTGTTCTCAAGTCTTCCAATAATCAATAGGCCAAAGTCTTTTTCTTTTCTTGTTCATTCCAGTTTTGCGATCCGATGTTATGAGAAAATGGGAATCTTTACCTATGTGAAAATTTTTGCACATTCTGAAGTTGCATGTAAGCTTGATCCTCTTTTACCAGCTTCTAAATATAACCAAATCGCTCCGCAAGAGCAAACAGTTTACGCTTGTATTGGTTCGCATCCAAAGTTCAGCATTATCCGCAAAGAGAACAATTTTAGCTGGACAAGTTTCGGAAGGTCATTGATCTAGACCAAAATGAGAACCGCACCAAGTATTGCACCTTGTGGGACACCGCTAGTGGTTTCGATGTCTCTAAACATCACACCATCGATACGTACCATCACTTTACGATCAAGAAGATAGCTTCTCAGGTAGATTAGAAGGCACCTATTCATACCAACCTCTTGCAGCTTGCTCTAAAGTATAGAATGACTCATGCGATCAAACGCATTTGATATGTCTGAGTAACACGCAGGCAGCAACCACACTCTTAAACTTCATGCGGCCAGTCGTTCATTGTCTCCATTAGGTTAGTCAAACATAAACGAGAATTTCGAAATCCATGTTGCTTTCTGAACAACAAGTTTTTGGTTTAGAGATGACTCACAATTCTTTCTAAAAGAATACTCTCCATAACTTTTGAGATCACTGCAAGGAGTTTAACAAGGTGGTAATTTGCTGGGTCAGAACGAGTTCTACCTTTTTAGATAAGTGTTCTGATTCCTCTCTCCCAGTCAATGGGTACAGCACCCTCCCTCAAAGAATGATTCAACAAATCACAAAGTGGTTCGCACAATTGACTGACGCATAACATTATGATTGCAGGCGTGATTCCGTCAGCTCCCACGTGCGTAGGTGGTGCTGTACTATTTTAGATTTGATACATATATCGCGTATAGTCTCCGGAACAATTGGTGCGGACAATTCCGTTGGTTGTGCTGCATCCCTAGGGCTGAAAATCGTGAACAAAACCTGTCTAGAGCGTTAGCGGTTTCTAGTACAGAATCTGTTAGTCCGTCATCTGTCATGATCGGGAAAAAACTGTGTTTCAGTTCTGTAGTGTTGTTAACTGGATGATAAAGCAATTTTGGATTTCGTTGCATTCTTACTGCTAACTAACGCTGGTGATATTGTTTATCCGCCTGGAAGAGATTTGCGACTTGATTCCACAATTCGCGAAAGTTTGCCCAGGTATATTTTGTTCTGGTGACCTTGTGAACAACCCATGCAAAATTTTGCTTTGTCAACCATTTTCTAGCAGGACTGCAAATGCTAAAATGGGTTTCTTTGATAATATGTTTCGGGACATAGTTAGAATATAAATGTATCCTGTTGGTGATGTAATCTTTTAGGGTTGTGCAATGCGCGTCCGGATCACTTAAATTTATATTATGTTCATCGAAAGCCCCCATTGTTTTCATTAAACCAATGTAATCCACTTTTCTATTTATTTTTGTTTTTTTACCATTCTACTGGAGTTGCACACGTATGAGACTCTCATTTAAAATCTCGCTGAAACTTTTGATCGCCTGGTGTGTTTTTTGCCAGAAAACATATCATCAAAACTGTCATAACCGAATGGAATAATTTTGAAAATGTTGAAATGTTTCGTGTTCAATGATGCTATGTTAGCTCAGATTTAGGGAAAACCATATGTGTTTCTATTAAGCAATTGCGATTCAAAAGGCAATCACCTGAAAATTTATTTTCCACATACATTTCATCACCCCATGTCGTATTTCAAATCATTTCCAATCATTTTCGAGCTTCGGGACTGGAAGTTTGAAATTATGAGTTATTAGAATTTTATACGTGTATCGTATAGTATTAATTTTTCTATGCATTTTGTATGTTATAAAAAATGAATAAGCAAAAAATCCAAAATATACTATTCCTTAATTTTCACGTTCAGACTGTATACATTATTTCTTCATAACTCACCTATCACCAACTTGATAAAGATAAACCGTTCCCACCTGCTCCAGTCTCCGCTTTGATAACCTATGCACCCAATAAGCGGTCTGCGTGTTTCTCATCGTATCATTGCCAATCCCATGCGTCGAGGATATCATAGGACAAAAACCTACTTTCACAGTGGTGGGTGCTTCCCAGAAGCATTTTGCAGACAGAAAGTCTTGGCGCTAGATTAGCCAATAAAAATCTTATGCATACTGAACTGAGCCATATACCTGTAAGCTCGAAGCTTGAATTTATGTATACATGATCCAGCCGAGGCACGCGAATCTATCGTAGTAGGGGAAGATGCTTTTTTAAACAAAGATCTGTAAGTATTCGGGCATCAGTTAAATTTTCTCGCCTACAACATAAAATAAAAATTAATTCAAAAGACTACGTCTGAGTACTAATTTCGTTCATAATGAAGTTTGGTATAGATTGATTAATTTTCTTGCGGTTTTCGTTTAACTGGGCTGCCAAAGTGTTTCTGTTCTTCAACTTGCAGAGCTCTTACACGCTGATTAGAGAACATAAGCTTAAAACGTGAGTGCAATCTTCTAACAAAAATGACTCCCGTCAGACTTTTCTGCATGGCGTCAAGTGGTGAGCTGCTAAAGGCCAGCAGAAACCAATACAGCTTGATCTGCAAGCTTTCCTTCTGTTGTTTCACAAGACCACTTTTGATTATTTTGACGGCACATTCTGAAGGCTCTTTGACGAAGGATGATACGATGCAGTCGTAAAATGGTAAATTCCATATATCTCCAGGATCTCCTTTGCCGATATGCTGGGGATTTGGGATCATTTTCAGTCATTAGGGTCTTTGGAAATCCGTAAGTGGCATAGACAGGACGGAGGTGGTTAACAGTGCTCTCATCTGTCATGCTATGAACGATGTGGACATTAATCCATTCTGAATGCGCATTAACCACCACAAGTAACATCTTTTCCTCAACCAGCCCACTGTATATCGCATGCACTTGCTTTCACCATCAATGTGACAATGTCGTACATCTTTTTCGATATCCTTGACGATTCTCGACAAGCAGCAATATCTCCTAGCCAGAGCTTTCATCCTTACAGCAGCTGCGTGGAAATTATGAAGCTCTTTGAGTATGGTTGGTCCTTAAAACCTGGGTACCACGATTCGCGAGCCTATAAGTCCTGGAAGCTCAACTCCCCCCGGCAATCGAAATAATCTCGCATGTTCTCCTTTGCTATAAATGGCCAACCCCGTAAAAACATACGTTGCACTTGAAAACGTATCGAGTCTCTTACGGTTACGACAGGTATTTTTACATTATGTGGACGAGTTATCAAGATTTTGTAGCAGATTCACAATGTCGGCCGGCATGTTCATTGAGTTAGTGGTTGGTTCGGAAGAAAGTCGGTTCAAGGAGTTTTCTACAACATTGTTCATTCCTGAAGCGTGTCTTATTCGATAGTTTAAGATGAAAGCATTAGGACCCAGCATACAATACTGGATGACATTACCAGGTCAATTCTTCTCTTTTCTTTCAGCAACATGAACATGAGTGCTTTATGATCAGCCAATATGCCGAGAACATTTCCCCATATGTACTAATGGAAACGCTTCACAAAGAACATTACGGCAAGAGGCTTCTTGTCCAATTGTGAGTAATTTTTCTCTGAGGAATGTAGTGTACAAGATGAAAATGCAATTGGACAAATTTCTCCGTGATCATCTGTATGACCAATCATCGCGCCAACGCTGTAACACGAAACGTCACATTGTATAACAAGAGGTTTCTTTGGATTGAATTGAACCAAATAACCAACGAAGCCAAATGGCTTTACACTTATTTAATGATTGCTGCTCTCTTTTGGACCAAGCCTAATTTAGGAAATCAAGCACTGAAAATAGAATAGTAGAAAGGCTGTGAAAAACGTCGGTGATATGAGAGCAAGTCGATGAATGATCTTAGTTTCGTTTTGTTTGGTGATGAAAACATCCATAGAATGAGTTTCAATCGGTCAGGATGTGGGTTTAAACAAGCTTTATTGAGTTTGAAACTAACGTATTCAACAGAATCAACCAGAATTTAACAATGACATCATCAGCTTAACCTCTTGCGAAGCAAAAGATTCTTAAAGTTTACTACATTCATATCACGTTCCCATCAGTGTCTTTGCTGCTTGTCATACGAAAGTGGCGATTTTTTGATGCATATAGAACAAGCGACATCTCATTTGTACGTAGGTTCTGCTTGTCATACGATAGTGGCGATTCCTTTGTTGCATATAGAACAAGCAACATCTCATTTTTACGTAGGTTCTGTCCAATTGATTAAGGGACAGTGTCGTTGAATGACATGGCTTGATAACTTTCTGTCTATGGCGCGCTCTATTGCTAACGAGGATTAAACATTGATTCAAATCGAATTCATGTCTTTCGTGGAATAGGTGTTTGGATACAAGGGACGTGCAGTCATGACTTCTCACCGTATTTTACCCAGTGTTTTCCCTGTCTACCTGACATAATGCGTTTAACAATTTCTGCCTGGTATTTTGTGGACTACATTTGTTTTGTTCTCTTTAAGTATGAGATCCTACAATTTTGAAAACTTTTTCGACGTGTTTTTGTAGGTTAGTGTGCAACAACTATCTCGAATAGTCTTCGTGTTATTTTCATGTGTCCCGAAATTTGCTTTACATAACTATCTCTTTGTGGTATGCTTCGTTGGGCGTAACAGAAGGATATCCTTTATTTATAAATACGTTTTACATGTGTGTATCCTCCATTTTCTGTAGTAGTACTGTAATGTGCTAACACTCGGCTGAATATTTTCATGACTCAACTTTGATTACGAGCTATTTGGTGCATGCTGTTAAAGTTCAGAATTTGATTCGTGTGTCCGTTTACGATAGACGCTTGTTTCCAGTTTGCAACAGCTAGTCCTCCTAACGATAACATCATACGTTGCTTTCGATTTTGTTTATGAATTTAAGGCCAGTGAATACACAGATGATGAGTCGGTGTAATTCTAGTGGCGTTTAATTGATAATCACTAACGTTTCACCCACGCAACGATGCCATGGTGTCAATTCAATTAAAGTAAGTACAATCCCATTTAGCCTCTGCATTACTAGTTCAAACACGAGTTCTAAATTAGAGAACCCATAAGTGTTACTTGGAATTGTTCTTATAGCATTTCATTGAACTAAAAGTGCGTTTGTGCGCAGAGTTCTAGTAGTTCCATCAAGCAATGTTGATTGATCCGATTCCTGTTGTGTTCAGTACCTGTTCAAGTTGAAAGTGATGATGTAGTCTGTTTGGCCACCTTTGTGTCAACTGCGGTAAAGAGAGAATTAACATCAAACGAGACAATTCGGTATTGATTTTTGTATCGACTAAAGTCGTTGGTTAACGCGTAGACCACTCGTGTCTTATTTTGACAAATTCAGAACAACGATTAGGATATACTACGGTACAATTAACAAGAATAATAGACAACAAGAATGGAGAAACCTCAACTGTAGCGGGTAGTACAAATAATGTGAGCTAAAAGTGCTCAAATGTTTCAAATAGCAAGCAATAATTTCAGCCAATGTTAATAGCGATATACAAAAAAGTTGAACAATTGTCGCCGTTATCTCCAAATACCACGAGCAAAAAGATGTGGAATTTAATGTATATCAAGCGATGCGACTTAGTTCAATTAAGCAAAAATAAATGCACAAGTGGAAAGGACAATAATTAAAATGTATACACAAAACAATGGATGATATAAACTGTGTAGAATTAAGAAGAGGTAAAATGTTTAAATAGAAAATAGGAAGGGACTTTACACAAAATTTCCGTCATTTACAGTTTTGCTCACAGATATACAAAAACGCTTCACACGCAGTTTTTAAAATTGTAGGATTTCATACTTAAATAGGACAAAACGGATGTCGTCCACAAAATACCACGTAGAAATTGTTAGGCGCATTATGTCAGGTAGATAGGAAAAACACTGGGTATAAGACAATACGAGCATAAGAATGCCGTGAAAATTCATGACGGCAAGTGCTAAACATTTATTTCGCGAAGGACATGAATTCGATTGGAATCAATGTTCAATCATCACCGGCGGTAGAGCTCATCATAGACGTAAATTTCTCAAGCTATGACATTTAACGACACTGTCCATAAACCAACGTATACGAATAGACAGTAGCTTGTTCTTTATTCGTCGCAGGAAACGCTACTATCGTTTGATAAGCAGCAAAGTCACAGATGGGAATGTTATACGAATGTGGCAAACTTTGAGAATCTTTTGCTTCGCAAGAATTTACGTTGATGTTGCCATCTAGTTCGGTGACGAAACGTCCGCATTGAACTATGTGAGCTCGACGAACACTCAAATATTAACATAGTATTGTGTGGTCTACGGTTAACCACGTAAGGATACTTTAAATCACACTTGCTTTTGGTAAAATCGATGCCTTCTCGGAACAAGTTGTTCACATAAGGTTAATTATTCCGGCGCCGACAAAACAACTCCATTCGTTATGAAGTAATGTGCGTACTTGCTATATAATTTGCTCATATAGTTGTTTTGTCGAACCTTGTTAGATGGAATGGATGTTAGATGGACGTTTATTAGTTCAACAAATTTAGAACAACGATTCGGCTGGTCTACACGTTAACTCACGACTTTAGTCGATACAGTACTCAACTGTATTCGAAGTAGGAAATCGCTCCGATTTTTCTAATTATCGAACCGTTACTCTGTTAGAAATGGATGGTTTCAACGGAAAGTTGTTGAATGGGCAAAATGACTAACCAACAACCCCTATCCATGTAAGCTTTGATGGGGCAGTTTCAAAACAAATCACATCAACTAGCGGATTTACCAGAGGTTCAGTCTTTGGTCCGATCCTACTTCTGGTCTAAATTGATGAAAAACAGGAAATTGTTCGCTTTAACATATCTATATTCGCGCGACGACATAAAGATATGTAATTGCATCGGTAGGCTGTACACCAGATTGGCATAGGCTGTAAGCCAGAATCTGCTGTTATCATGAAATATTGGAATAGCGCATTCTCTCATTTAGTGCGCTGAGATGTCCGCCAGATGCAGAATCAGCTTTTGCCTGTGCAGCAAGTGATTTCCCTCTATGATACTGCGCGATATCAATGAAACCTGAGAAACAGCAAGGCTGGTTTATTTAGACAGCGATGTGGTAGTAAAAATTTCCAGATAGAGCTGCATCTTCTGGAATATGTACATACCACAAAATGTTAAGCACACAAAGGTGTAAAACGTTTACCGATCTTGGGTTATGAAATGGTGATTGTTCATCATCATAACAAGTAATTTGAAGCATAAGAAATGTGCTGCTCGGGTTCATTGAATACTGGTGATCATGACGCAACCTTTGAGTTCACCGAACTGATGTTAGAGAAAAGGTTATGTAGCAGGGAAACGAACTTACAATGAAGGAACACTGTAAATGACAATAAATTTGTGCAAAATTCCTTCTTATTTTTATATTTAAACAAATTGATTTTTTCTTAATTCTTCACGGTTTTACCTATTTGTGTATACATTTTTGATACTGTTCGATCCACTTGTACACATTTTTTGTTTTGTTCAACTAATTGATTTTGCTTGGCTGCCATTAAATTCCACATATTTTTGCACATGGTATTTGGGCTCATTTTATTGTTTCAATTTGGACACCAATTTGTGTGTCATTTGTTGTTTGATACAGAAATTTGGACGACAACATTGGTAAATTAACTATTTCTAGTTTTTATGCGTCAGGTCGTCATTTTCATTGAATCTATTATTGCTGGAGTTTTGACTCCATTGTACCGGTGCGTTCCGATATAATTGAGGTTTGTATACCATTATTATTGTAACTGTCATTAATTACAGTACCGCAGTAAACCCAAATCGTGGTTCTGAATTTGTCGAACTAGGGACGGGGGATCTACGCGTTAACTAACGACATTGGTCGATACAGTACTCCATTTGGAACTGGATTTTGATTCTTCTCCAACTGGACGAGAAGTATTCGTTTTTTCCCGAACTTGACAGGAAGCACTCAAATCGAATTGCCTAATTGGATACGGTCAATTGGATCGCCAATTCAGCGGAACGAGGATCAACTTGGACCCTCGTACATCTACTCATTTCTGTTCAAACATTGGTGACGTTCTTGCCTTTTTTATTTTTTTGTTTCGCCATTTTTGATAATGCCACGTCAATCCAAACGTCTAAACACTACTGATAAGCTTGCCTGTAATGGTGATAGTGACACTATTGGTTCCGCCTCGCGTAGCTCTTGTATATTATCTCGAGGTAGTCCTAATTTCGACTCTAAACATGGGCCGTCTGTGCGTGAGCTCGAATTAGAGAGAGATTTAGTGATTGCTAAGAAGACGATAGCTCGTTTGAGCGGATGCAGTGTCAACGACAACTATGTTGCTGAAGTTCCGGTTAATCGACATATTGAGTCGGAAGCGGTGAAGATGTCACAAAGGGTCGTCAACGATGTTGCTTCATTGCCTAGGGTAGAGTTATCTACAAAATAGAATACCATTCCGAAACGCTAAAATCTCACCGGAAGCACAGGACCGGTTTCGAGGTTTTTGCCTCTCATCAGCTATGCGTATCCTCTGGACTCTTCGCGTTTTGAACTAGTATTTGTGTAGACGGATGGCGCAATGTGAACTGAAGTTCGCGTCTACTCGCTACTTTATAAGTAGCTAAAGGGACTAAACTAAGCCCCAACTGATCCAACGGCGTATTGCCGCGAGGGTTATTACAACCCCTGGATAGTTCAAAGTAGAATACCATCCGAAACGCTAAAATCTCACCGGAAGCACAGGACCGGTTTCGAGTTTTTTGCCTCTCATCAGCTATGCGTATCCGCTGGACTCTTCGCGTTTCGAACTAGTATTTGTGTAGACGGATGGCGTAATGTGAAATGAAGTTCGCGTCTACTCGCTACTTTTTAAGTAGCTAAATGCCTAAACTAAGGCCCCAACGGATCCAA
>JACCGJ010009563.1:85367-103448 GCA_013407085.1 Atriophallophorus winterbourni | reverse complement strand
TACATCCTTTGGAGCCATTGGGAATTCGCCGTCTAAATGATGTCCAGAATGCTATCCGAATGCCCGAGTTCAATGCGAAACCAACGGGGATGGAAGTGCTGAATAGGCTGCTTAAAGTGAGTAGAATTTCCTGTTGATAGCCTGACGTAAATGTCTTTTCCAGTAGCACCGATATTTCCCCATTAATGTCTGCGTTGCATTCTCGCTTGCTTCCTTGTCTAACCACCGTCTGCCTCATTATAAACTCAGTACCGCACTAATGTACGAATATATGCAGTAATTTTGTGCACCACATGTTGTTCCTTGTATGCATGAAAGCACAAGCCTGATCCAGGCAAAGTGCCGCACAGTCAGAGACTGCACATGGGCGAAGATACTGTCAGGTTTCCCAGGCCTAGGCAGATATGAGAAAGGAGATTAGAGAATAGCGATGGTAGTGAGACTTCAGCGTGTTTCAGCATGCAGCTCACTACCGGTAGTAAATATATTTAGCACGGTGTCAGCTGCACAGCACAGAAGTACTGCACAATGGCACATCCGCGTTGTGGGTTGCTATATTGTTTGTCAGCAGTAGTGAGATGCATCTGACAGCAAGCCACAGTCTCACCTTTATTAACTCTTTTCGCCTGTGGCTGGGCCTGCTCAACCGGCCGCTATTTCAACCCACACGCATTTTGTGACTGCGCGGCATTTTGTCTGACGCAAGATTTGTGCTTTGATCCATAAATCCACTTGTCGGTTTCGTGTTTTAAAATGGCACAGTCGATCTTGTGTAAATGTACCACAAATGACATTTCAACGAATTCATGTCAGGCGTAAGCAACAGTAAAATTAATAACTGTCGCCGTACAATGTTAGCGACTTTTCAATATCTTCTAAAGGTCCACATTTTTACCTTGCGCCCATAAAATGAGATGCGGTTCATTTTACTATTTAGATCATCGAGGCTGTTTTTATTTTTAAGGCAGCATTCTGCATCACAGTATATTCGTTTATTTTTACGCTAATTAAATGCGGCCTACATAAGAAACAATGCTCCATTACCAGATTTGCGGGTTTCAGGTTTAACAGCTAACGATTCCTAGCCACTTTAAATTTGCTGCATGTCTTGCGTCAGTCGCACATCTTATGAAAACACATGCCCTCGAATGCCTACAGGTTAGTCGAAAACATCACCGCAATGAACTACACGAAACCCCCTTTGACTATCACGCCCGATCGGACGCAGAACGTGCCATTGAAAATGAGAAACGTTCCAGTGAACGCTTGTTTCTGAGTGTCGAGTTTCAGTTCTCGCGAGCTCAACCTCAATCCACCATCCCGGTAATTTTCGAACGTCAAGTGAGTCACGTGCCTACCTTCGACAGCAATTTGTTAATAAAAAGATTTTTGATTGTTCCTCTTTTGGTTTCTTAACATCGCCGTCAGTAACTACTCCATGGGCTTAACCCTATGTACATGTGATCGAAACAGTGGATTAGTGGTAGACAAAGTTATAATTGAAAGCCACTGTTACATAGAGGCTGTTACACACCTCAGGCGCCTATGCTGACCACATAATGTGTACTCATATGCCCCGAAATACATTCGTACAACGAACCATAAGCGCCTTGAGTGCTTACCCAGGAATCACTATGCGATTCTGTGTTTGAACACCGTGGTTCGTTGTACAAAAGTTTATTTCGTGGTTAATGCATTGATCATTTAGCTCTCAGATAATTTTCAGTACACTCCTCAACTGTGAATCTTTTCTATGCACATACACTGTACTCGAAAACGTTAATGAAGCCTATTTTCCAGGAAATGAAAATCCCAACGTCCGATATTCGATCCGATCGAGTGAGTTTCGAGATTTTACTTTCATTTCGATATTTTTTTCAATCTAAACCATCGTTTGTTCAATATGCTCGTGCTCGACTTGTTTAGTGTTCTTAATATTTTAATCATTCTCTGTACCGTTTAACCCACCTTATTATTATATATTATTATTACACAAGTCTTTACAGACGATTCGCCAACAAGTATACCATGAAGAGGGTACATGATGAAAGAAAAATGTAGGTTCCATGGTTCTTGTTGAAGGCGACATACTACCTGGTTGCCAAGGCCGAAGTAGGGGGTTAGCTTAGGGGACCCCACCCGGAGCCTTTGACTCAAAAGTCTACCCGCAAGGCAGCGGTTTTTTCCTTCGCGAGAGCCGGTGACCATTTTGAGGGTTCTTGCGCCTCTCTTGAAGTGCCTCGGCGATTGTTCGAGTACGCCTCTCTAGCCTTTGCACGATCAGGTGCAACCTGCAAGGCAGCAAGGATTTTTCCTCAGGGTTCACTCCCGAAGCCTTTCCCGCAAGGCAGCGGAGATTTGGAATCAGGGTTTTCCTTCCCTTAGATGGACTGCCCCCCAGGCTGACGAGCTCCATCTACCTGGAGCAAACTGGTTTTGAGGCGCCAGTCATCCGCCTTCGCCACTTCTCCTGTCAGTGGAAGCAGTTCCGCCACGTGCAGGCCAGGAGCTGGGCTTTGGTTGTAAGAGGCTATTTGAGACGCACGCCATATGGGAGAATTTTATAGTCAGTGGGAGCTCATCCCCACTGCCACCCCCGGCTGTGACAACCTTGGAACCCACCTCATAATATGATGAATCCTTAATCCGTCCATCTAACACTCGCTTGTTCCTCTTCTAGTGGAATCCGGTCGATGAAAAGTACGTGAAAATGACTCGAAGTCTGCGTATTGCTGACGTGGATCGGAAGCGAAAGCCCAACAAAGAAGTATTGAACCGTCTGAAGGTGTGTCTAGATGCTCTAATTGATTTTAAGTTTATACTACCTAATTTGTCTCACCTTCACATCATCAGTTTCGCCTCCCACCAATGTATTTGTTTCGTAAATTTACGCATACTTCCATTCCGTACGGCTATCTACATGTCTTTCGATGGTCGTTGCTAATGAGAGGCAATTTAGAAATCTTCGTGATTGCTGTTCCTGGGTTAGTCTGAGCCACTTTGCAGTTCCCAAGCATATGTGCAATCTACGACTATGTAACACTTTCTCCACCTCCATTCCAGTGGGAGTCACATCAGCATGCTTTATTGCTATTCGCTTTGGCGGATTGCGGAAGTTCTTTCTCTTAGAAACTGACCGAAACTCTATGCTTGTTCTTATGCACGCGTGAGCATCAAGTACTCACAGTATGTTCACGTATTTTTGCTGATCATATTTGTTATGATGGGATAAAGTGTAGAGAGACCGTTTGGCGACTCGCTATCAGTCTGTTGCGTAACAGCGAGGTTAGACTTCAAAGCCACTGTCCAACTTTGCTGATCACTTTTCCACTGTTTCATGACTCATGGAATCTAACCTTACTGTCTTCTATTTTCTTTCTATTTCTTTTGTCCTATCTGTCTCAGCCTGGGCAACCTGACAGTATCTTAGCCCACATGCAGTCCAATCTTTCGTGATTAGAGCACGAAATTGGCACACTTTTGAATGATTGATTCCGACCTACACAATGCGAGGAAGAAACACGAGGTGTTAAAAGGATTTAGACACGCTCTTGAATATAACTGTTACCAATTCTGTCGAGACCAGCCGCACATATTGCATATAATACATCCCTTAGTTTCTACAACTGTCGGGGAACTCGAATTAGCTGACCAAGCTTCATAATGTGTATCATGAGGCACCACTACAAAGAGCCTACCAAATTGCTCGTAAACCAGTGACCCCAATTTTATTGGCTACTTTCAGCCAATAGGATCGAATCGATCAGCGGAACTTTCCTCACACAACAAGGTTATACTTGTATGCCAACTGTTATATAGGGTTCGTACAACGAACCACGATGTTCAGACACGGAATCACAAAGTGATTCTTGGTCAAGCACTCGAGGCGCTTATGGATGACCATAGTAATGTGTTGCTCACATCCCCATCCCTTACACACCCCTACCGGTTTCTGGCTGTTTGCCGTCGTCAGGTGGAGACAGTAAGATCACAAGTTTATGTATATGTCTGCGACGTGAGCCGAGGAATCATGTTACAAGCAGCGCGTAAACCAATGTCCTGAAAATTAAAATCGATTCCATCTCCCACGACTGTACAAACCGCACTCAATGAGAGAAATAGATAAGGTATCTAAAGCAAGATTTAATGCCGAGTGTTGACCTGTATTTCTCATAGTTTTCATTACAAAATAAAAGAACAATGAAGGCTATTCTCCAAACGCTCAAAAACAGATTTCCCCAATGATTGTCAGCTGACTTCGTGCTACACACTTATATAATTGACATTCATGGCATGAGTCATTCTAGTAATCACATTTGACATTGTTGTCAGTGACGTACACAGCAATTACGCAACGTTTCGTGCGGTATGTTATATTTTATATATTTTATATCATATACATTATATTATATAGTATATTCTTGTCTATTTGGTTTTATAAAATTAGTAATTACATGCCGTGAATAAAATTCACATCACCCAAGGCAATATTGCATGTTTCGCAGGCAATTCTTGATCAGCCACCTTCACGCAATTTACCCGAAGCAGAAGGTGATCTGATTTGGCAATATCGTTTCTATTTGGCAGAAAAATACCCCGAGGTTAGTTGAACTGGCATTCTTACAATGGTATTTTATTCTTGTCCTTCATCAACTTTTTACCCACAAATTCACCTCGTAACTTATCTGTAAATTGGGTGCGTCACTTTCCGCCAAATTAGGAATCAGAATCCTTTCGGGATTGCACGTTGATACTTACCTTGGGACGTCGTTTTCGGTACTCACAATCAAACAAGAGATGACCCTGCGTCCTGCTTTTACGCTGGCGACCAGTCTATTGAATTATCCTCAGAAAAGAATGATATCACTACGGATTTTCAAGCATCGATGACTTGTAAATTCCCATGTTTATTGTACTGCAGCTTAAGGATAAGACACCTTTGTCTAGCGTTACGAACAGCATCTACAGAATCAACTGTAAGGATTTTTCGGGTGTTTGCATAGGGCAGACTTCCAGGGAAATTCACACTAAAATCGAAGAACACCGAAAGCGTGTCCGGAGACAGCCCCGGGATGCGAGGGAATATCAATCCCTTATTCGTGATTCCGCCTTGGCGGAGCACGTTTTAGATACTGGCCACAGCGTCGATCTAGACAATGTGGAAATATTGAGACGCGGTATTAAACCGTACGCCTACATGCGGAGGCGGTCGAAATTGCCAAGGCAGGTCGACTGGCGGTCAATAAGGTGGATGGGGCAGAAATCTCCACAATCTGCGCTCGGTACTGACGAGAAAGTAAATAGTTTTTATTCACCTTATACCTACTAGTTAAATTAGATTTTTATTTTTCTTCAAAAATAGCTTAACCTTAGCCCCGTTAGTTATGTACTTTTACGCATGTGGGCCGCTGTGTCAACTGACCTTGACTTGTATCAGATTGATTTGGATACACACTGTGAGGAAAATGGACCACTGATCCTGGTCATTCCCACGAGACGTGACACACTGTAGGCGTACTATAGGCTGTTTAGCCGTAAAGTCAAATAAGTGGTGGTGGGTTGACTATTACTTAATCATGTTCCCTGTCCTGACTATAACCCTTGGTCTGACGAAGCTTCTGTGTCAGAAGTGAATCGTTACCCAAAAACTACTCTAACTGATTGCACTCAAATTTCTTTGCATTTATTGTACTTAATTTTGCGCGACTATCTCTTCATGATTGATTATTGCACGTCGTTGATGTCGCGAGGCATATCGAATCAACCTCCGCGCACGTGGTCAGCCATTTTTAGCCACGACGTCAAGCGCCGTAAGCTACTTCGCCGGGGACATGACAATAATGCAATCTGCTGGTTTCTTTACCGCCACGGTTTATGCTGCTATATTGCGTGGTATGCTTTAGGAACCTGTAAAATCACGTATCAGGTAGTTTCATTAACAAACTTAACTCGCTGCCTTTAGACCACCCTTTTCCGCCGAAGGTCTTAACCTATAAAGCTCTCTCTCCTTATCAAGTCGCTTTATGTGCTGCTTTTTAGAATCAAGCTGTTGTTGATGTACTCCATAGCTCACGCGCTGAACCATCAGTTCAAACCAGGATTCCTCCCAATTTAAGAATGTATGAAAGCACAAGCCTGATCCAGTCAAAGTGCCGTACAGTCAGAGACTACACATGGGCTAAGATACTGTCAGGTTGCCCAGGCCTAGACAGATATTAGGTGGGAATAGAAATGGTAGTGAGACTCCAGCCTGTTTCACCATGCAGCTCACTACCTCTGGCCAATCAATTTAGCACGGTGTTAGCCGCACAGCACAGAAATGCTGCACAATTGCGCATCCGTGCGATGCGTTCATGTTATCTCCGATTTATCGTGGTGACAGGCCAACATTGAAAACTACTCTGGTGATAGTCAAGATGTAATCTGGAATGCTCAGTAATTGGGTGTTTAAACATTGCTGTCGTATCTGTGGTAATGTTTGAAGTCCCAAAAGTATCTATTGTATAGCTATGGGATTTATTCAGCTTGGTGGTTCGCGCACAGCACAGCGTATTCACCAGAACTGCTTTATTTTTCCGTACCAAGTGGCGGTGTGCCGCCTGGCGTCCTCATAACGACCAGCCGTGGATCCGATCCCACAATCTCACAACAAGAACTAGATGGAGGGAAATATGGAGGGCGGTTGTCTTCATGGATAACTTTTAATCATGCGTTTGTCACATACAAATTCGGGTAGGTGTTCTATAGTCCACTAATTTTCAATTTTTTTTGAATCGAACAGCTTTCATGATTTTCAATTCATCGGGCTTGTAGAACCAGCTAAATGCATACCGTTCCTTCCGCAATTTTCAATATCATGCACAATACACGTATTCGACATCCACAAAAGCAGTCTCGGGTGGACGATTTCACTAAATTTCGTTCCACGAGCGATTTATTGGAATAAGGCCGAGTTAATTCTACTGCTTTGCAGACTACGAATGTCTGTAGTAAACTTATATTTGGCGTTTGATTAGATAAAAATATAGTGGTCAGATCGCAAAAAAAACCGATTGTAGCCAGTAAAACTGATAACACTCGACCAAACGGTTGTCAATTGTGAGGAACTCCCCTTCTTGATAGGCGACAGAGGGTCAAGCCCTGCGAGCTACATCTTGCTTCACCGGTTGATTACGAAACCACAAGAGCATATTCATGCAGGTCGAGGATGTATAAATCAAATCTTCACACTCCGTCAATTAATGGGGCAACGCCACGCATTTCTTAGGCCTACTATCGTGGTATTCCTTGACATCCGAGCGGCATTCGATTCAATCGATCGTGAAAGTCTTTGGAACTGTCTACTGAGACATGGAGTGCCCGAGAAGTATGTTTGGATCTTGAAAGCATTATATTGCCAAACCTCGGGTAGGGTTCGAGCATACGGACAATTGTCGTCCTCGTTCAATATCTTCTTTAGAGTGTGGCATGGCTGCTCTATCTCGCTGTTCCTTTTAACCCTTTGTCTACTGACGGTAACTCTAGTTACCACCTCAAATTTTAGCCCATAGAAATTAAACAAGCAGTCGATTTCTCAGTAGCTGAATACTGACGGTAACTCCACTCGCCACCTCAAAATATCATGGAAAATATATACATTAAACATAAAAATTAATCATGTGTTTTATTTATGCCATAATTAAGCAGAATAACACAAAATATCATAAAATACGTATATCCAATTACCGCAGACAAAGGGTTAAACTTTTGCGGTCGACGATGTCCTAAGGAAAACTTTAGATGATCTGCTGGGCGCAGATGTTGAACTTCTGCCGGGTGAGAGAGCTACCGATATAGAGTATGTGGATGACATCGCACTTCTGGGAGTTGACCATCATATAATGCAACAAGCCCTGGACCGCCTGGCACTTAAAGCTTCAAGGTATGGCATGTGCTTTGCGCCTAACAAGTGTAAAACACTTACCAGGGACTGGACGCGATGTTTTACTCCATACTAAAGGCCGAGTGGTGCGTGCTACACTACTTCATGTTGGTGCCTGCTCGCTTGCGATGGTTGGGACATGTTTTAAGAATGCCTCATCACCGTTTACCATACCACGCTTTATTCGCTGAGCCCGGCAGAAGCTGAGAGAAAAGATCGGATAGCCAGTTGATTGCGCGTTGGGATGAAGAAACACCGTAGCGCTAGACTCAGTTGGGCGTATTCGTTTGCCTGGGTGGGGTCTAAAATATCCACCTAATAGTTGGCTGAAAACCTTACGAGATATGGCTGCAAACCGAAGTCAGTGGCGGCAGTGTATTTTATTATGTGTCATAATTTTTAACTCGTTATTATTTAAATAAGAAAACAAAAAATCCAAAAATCGCATGCAGTGAAACTATGAAAACAAGCTGCATTTGTATATTCCGCTTGCCCGCTTTCATTTTTTTTTCACGCGCTTGCATATGCACTTTTCCTGCTTCGTGTTGCTTGGCACTTTGTCTGGCTCCAGACTTGTCCTTCATGATGATGATGTAGATGATGGCATCTCTTCCCACTCAGCAACATAATCCAGGAGAATAACTTATGAAGAAATGCTGACCGGTGTTATATATTTTCCCAGTGATTCCAGCTAGCATTTGACTTCATATATGGTATGAGTATAGTATGAAAGCACAAGCCTGATCCAGGCAAAGTGCCGCACAGTCACAGACTGCACGTGGGCTAAGATACTGTCAGGTTCCCCAGGCCTAGACAGATGACTTCATATATTCAAACAGTCGAATCAACATCATTGGATCTGGGTATTCTTGCATGAAGTCACTATCTTAAATGCATGCAAATTGCTGCTCTGTTATAAGGTTGAGGTACTGTATACGGTCTGCTTGCCCAGATCTTGAGTTTAATCTATTCATTCACAACATTTGTTTGAATGCAGGCTTGATTCTAGGTGTAGGTACGTCATCCCAATGTATCTGTGCCTATTCTTTTATCGCATAAGTAACTTTTTAGGTCCCATCTTTTCACATCATTTAAGGATATTAACGTGACATAGTTGCATGGCAGTTAAGCACTTGCTACTTGTTGCCGGTTTCATGTTGTCGCTGATGATAATGAACTCGTCAGGGTTCTATTTGTATTTCTTAACCAGTGATACCAGTCGTTAACCTGTATCTCTCTACAATTAACTGCTTCCCTTTTGATCTGCATGGGCCTAGGGAACCTGACAGTATCTCACCTAACGTGCAGTCTATGACTTTGTAGCATTTTGCCTAGCTCTCGGCTTTCGGTTTCATAGCTTATTCTTACTTCAGTCTGCTGTACCGCCAGAGAATACTGCCACTGTAACTCAAAAGCAAAGTATATAAAGCAATCATCTGCGCAGTTTTGTTGTACCAGTCGGAGACCAAAATCGTGGAAGGATGAACTTCGTCGTCCATTCCCTCATACTGTCGCGATATTCCGTAATGTCGAAACTAATCATATACTCCCATGCAACCTTCCCTCTCCGGGTCAGGTGCAGTGGTTATCGAACCGTGGCATTTCGGGTGACTTCGATTGCCGTATCAGCCTCTAGATAGTGCCCGCGTAAGTGACCTTAGCCTCTAACTTCACCCAATCAGCTTATGCCTAAGTCTTACAACTGTATACTGGCTGTAGTTGGAAGCGATGTCTCTTTGGTTAGGGTTCAGCTGCCCGTCCGCAATCGTTACTTAGTCTGAATATTCTGGTTCAGAACTAAGCTAATGAGTTGTGCTAATTTAAACAACTTCTTGCAATGCTTTGTCAATTTTGTATGCCTATAGTTGACGGAGATGGGAGAAACTTGCTGCCTGGCATTGAAACCCACAAGGAATCTTTTGTTGTGCAAATCTTGTCCGCGAATCTTAATCGAGTGAATGCTTCGATCTAAGTATCTCTGTCTACTGTTCCATGGGTTTTGTATTTCATAATAACAATGCAGTGGCCACACTGGGATCACGGGATAAAACATAATAAAATAGTTATATTTTATCTTTCTCACTACTCGCCAACAAGCGTTAGCTCTCGCGACAGAGCTCCAACTACTTGAGTGCCTCTGTTCCTTTTCGTGCTTCACAGGCTTCCCTTGGTAAATTTCTGCTCGCTGTCCGTTGGGAATACACGGAGCAAGTGGATCAAGCGGTCGAACTGCTGCAACAATGGCCAAGTGTTAACCCGGAATACGTGCTGGAACTGCTCAACCGTCATTTCATACATCCCGTTGTTAGGCGATTTGCCGTGGCCCGTTTGCAAGTAGCCCGCGATGAAGTGAGTTCTCCTTTATGTCACATTCTGTTCGTCACCATTTATAGCCTTAACATATTACCGTCAGTTTGCTTTATTTCCACTAGAAATTTTAAATAAATATTGCAATTTTTTCACGGACTGCCGTGATCATGTTATGTTCTATAAAATGAGAACTTAGTGCCACATTCGTGAAGATAAACTGTGGCCTAGTGAGAATAACTCACTTACAGCGGGTTCACAAACCATTCGTCTTTCGCAAAGTTAACTATTGTTTACCCTTGATCTCTTTACCTACTAGCCGTGGTTGTGGTAATCCCTTTCTCAGTTTTCTCGGTTGCATAGACGCGATACGGTATTCTTTCCGGAAATTGTGCGTGCTAACAGCTGCACAAAATCGGACCTACTTCAACATTCCACATGGCTTAGCTCAGCGAACCAAGTTTTATAACAACAATGGCGGTTATAGCTAAATTTCATAGTCTATGCCCAATTGCGCTTTTAAGAAATGAAAATAATTGTTTGACCCCATTTGTAAACTGTAGACCAGATTCATACAGTTTGTTCTCTCGCGATTTATCATCTCACGTCACTAGTGGTGCTCGCTTGTACCAAGTACCACTTTTCCTTGATTCATGTGCCGTCATTCAGATCACTGTACCCAGTTTAAAAACCGATTCTCGTGTTTTCACTTATTCATTTGTATTCGTATAACATTTCCCTCACCTGTCCAAAATTTAGCCTCATACTACTGAAATTAAATCACGGAAGACTTAATTGACCCTTGCGTATCGATACTTGAATCTAAACGCAATAGTCGATGATTATGCGACATTGCGCCCAGATCAGGCTTGTGATTTCATACATACTAACGTAGTGTTCTTTCCCGACGTGCAATCATTTCATTCAATTGAGACACTTGACGAAACTCTACTTTCTAACCTCTTTCAGGAATTGCTGCTATATTTACATCAACTGGTGCAAGCACTGCACTACGAGAACTGGCATGACATTTTTTCCGTACCATTCAAAACGTTAGAAGAAGACGCGCCGACAGGCTTGTCCGATCCGCATGATGATACTCTGCCGACCACACAACCGGCTGTTCAAAAGTCACCGGAGTTCGACTCGTCAGCTCGTTTATCCGGTCAGAATAAAGTTCACATCAACAACTCCGCGGTCACAGAGAGCGGTGGGCGTTGGTCCGAAGCGGTGAAACGCGAATGGAAGGTCATTTGATGTTTTTGATTTTTACCTTTTGTTTAGCCTTTGCATGCCTCGTATTTACCAATCGCGCCTTAGAAAGCACGGCTTTTCCGTTTAACGGGTACTTCTAATGATCATAGAACTTCAAGTTACTATCTGTCAGGCATCGCAATTTCACTAAAAGTAAACTAGTGCCAGTAATATGCGGTTTAACCTCGTATCGCGTTATGTTAGTCGCGCATAATGTCACCTTAATCGTGTAAAGTTTATCTCAATGGACGTTTTCTTCTAAGTATATTGAACGCTTTCGTTCTATTCGGATGCTACTCACCCGCGTTGACGATTATTAACGATTTAGTTGTCATATTAGGATCGCAAATACTTCAATTACTTTTTACCATTGATGAGCATTGGATCATACATTATGCAAATCTTCCACGAGCAGTCTCAAAACAGTCCTCATTTCCAAGTTGGTTTTAGGTCTCGACGATTTCGCTGAATTGAGAAATATCACTCACTCAATTTGTGTTTGCTTGCTCACATGCCGAAATGATGGTCGACCAAAACCGAATTCTTTATCACCTGCTCATCATGTGGTCTGCTCGACTGTTTTCCTCGTTTCAATGATAGTGGTGAATTGACTCGTTGGCAATTTAGAAAGTTTAATTGAATTTCATTACCGGCAGGTTACTATCCGCTTGACTTACTTGACTTAATCCCTTGAGTTCCTGGAGGAACATAGGGCCTCGGCAACTTGTCTCCAGTTTAGTCTGTCCATAGCAGCCAGTTTGATGTCGTTCCAGTTAAGTACACACGTGCGGATTTCCTCTTCACACGAGCGCTTCCAAGATAGCCTTGGGCGTCCGACCCGTCTCTTCCCGATTGGGTTCCATACCAGAGCATGACGCGTGATATCATCATAAGGTTTCCGCAAGGTGTGCCCAACCCATCTCCACTTTCTTCTACTGATCTGCTGGGCGATCGGGTCCTCAGCAGCAATCTTCCACAGGTCTGGATTCCTTATCTTTTCTGGCCATTTTACCCCCACAGCAACAAAACCTTGATTACTTATGAGCGTCTTAGCGCACGAGCTGGATTCACTGTGAGACAGCTCTTGAACACAACCGTTCTCTGTGCCCATCTCACCAATCAGTGACTTTGTAGTTTGAACTTTTTAAAATTTATTCTCTGTTTCAAACTCTTTCCTGAAGCCACTCTTGCTGTCCTACATTTGAGCAGCACAATCAATGCGAAGTGTAAGGCAAGTAAGACTGGACACAGTGTCAGCTAAACGTGTTCCACTTTCACGAGTCGTTACCAAATTATAATGTACACCCGAGACCCTGGCAAACCGCAACACAGTCTGGCTATTGTCCGTTATATTGCTTTGTTTTTCACACCTAGACAAACTAAATACAACGGGAATTGCTGTACTCAGCGGTTGCTCATTACCAATGGCATTTTATTTGACACAATGTTTGCGAAGGCCAACAGTCTTTGGATATTCATTGTTGCATTGTACCGGAACCGTAGTTTGCTTTTCTGTTTCATACAGGAAGATCTAACTACCTTCCTTATTCGTCGAGCGAAATCCAGTTGGCCTATCGCCAATTACCTTTATTGGTTCGTTCATCTGGAGGCCAAAGAACCAAATTCTCCGTCGAACGGAATGTACACACATGTTTTGAACCGATTATGTGGTGAATTTGTTCACGTAAGTTTGCCTAACCATCTTTGCGCTGGCAAATTATTTCCGTTCTCACCTTACACATTAGCAATTCCGGATATGCAATCGTGCAGTACTGCGTGCGGTGGCTGCTAACACCGTGCTAATTGATTGGCCAGAGATAGTGATCTGCATGCTAAATGCAGGCTGGAGTCTCACTACTATTTTTCCTGTTTCTTTTTTTCTTCCTCATATCTGTCCTAGGCCGGGCAACGCTGACAGTAACTTATCCCACGTGGCAGTCTCTGATTGTGCGGAATATTGCCTGAATCAGGCATAGTGCTGTCGATACCATACAAATCCGAGTTAAACACCATTTAAACCCTTCCTTATTAGATCAACTTTTCTGTTCACAATTATATATATTTTGTCCTGGCGTTCTTTTCAATGTTTTTTTGCAACTTGTTAACTCGATTTTTACCCTGCTTTGTTTTTAGGGTAATGAAACTTGTCGTAAGTGGGCCAGAGAACTCGGACGACAGACGCGTTTTGTCCGTAGATTGCTACGTGTATTGAAAATGGTCTCGAACGATCCTAGTAGCAGACCGAAAAAAGTATGTTTGTTCATTCGGATCCAATTAATCATCCGTTTTAACTATCGAAGATTGTCGTTGACTGTCTTGGTCAAGTATGTAAGTGTGTGTGTGTGTTGGCCTCCTTCGGTCGATGTCGACCATGGATGTACATCACAATCGCATGAATTTTCATGTTATACAGCCTTTTGAATGACTAAATAATCCGATTCGGGAGGCACAATCTCTCCTGTAGCGCTTGCAAGGGTAGTCGGAACTCGATTGTAGGGTGTCATTTGCACGCCGGCGGCGTGATCTGCGCTCAACAGCCAAGAGCTGTATCTGCTTCTCCTCAGCTTACAGACGACGCTTTACACAATGCCTCCAATGTAAGCGGTCAAGAGCAAGTTCTTCCCAACTCGCCGACTCAATGCCAAGAGCTTTCATTTTCTTTGCAAACGTCCTTTGTACTCGACAGTACTCTCGTCCAAATGGTCGACTTCCTAAGTGCAACCACCATAGAGTAGATTTTCGGATACGACCATGTTCCATTCGGTAACATGACCAAGCCCCGCAGCGGTGCTGTCGTAATGGGGTGAACAGCTCTGTAACCACTTTTGAAAGCACGTCAGGCACGTTTCATTTTTAATGATTTTATATAGATATATATATATTATATAATATATATATATATATTATATGATAATTAGATATATATATATATATATATATAATAATATAGCTGATAGAAAAGGCAGTATTCCCTTATGTTACAGAAAGGACGGCGCATCAATCATTGTACATTCCTTAGTTTGAAATGGGTCAAAGTCGTTGTGTTGGTGACTACTCATCTGTTACTAGAGCCCGATACCGCACAAAGGTTTTTAATCAGACGTCACCTCGGCGAATCACAGCTACGGCGGACAGCTTCAGCCCTAAGGCATGGTAACTACCATAGTGATTGCTGGGGTTTCCAGATCCACTTCAGATAGAGAATATGCCCTGCTGATAAGTTCAAATAATAGCGAAACTTCAGTCCAGCGCTTCTAATGTGAACCGCCGTAATCACTTTTTTAATGAATGATCAAAACACATAAAAACAAATTCTCCACAACACACTTCGTTGATTATATAGATTAGTGATCACTGAACAGGTGGGTTGCTAGCGATGGCTTTTTTGCTTTCACTCACCGTTTTACTCGGGAGGTTAACATGGCTGAAACAAATAATACACTGTAACAGACAACTTTCTCCAACTCGATGGTTTTTATCGTTTCCCTCTCACTGACTGTGTAAGCTTGATGTGTACGCAAGATGTCGATACGCTCATGTTTACTGCCATGTATGCACACTAACACACATAGGCCCATGCGGTTTTAAGCAACTTGCCACGGGTCAAATCACCAGTTAGACGGTTTAGGGTTACGCGTATTGGTGATAGTGCAGAGTACAAGCTTACTTACTTTACTTTTGTGCGACCATCTCCTTCTGGAGGATGTGTCGGCTTCTTTGATGTCACGGATTGCAGCCACCCACGCTCTTCGGTCGGAAGCGAGATCCACGCAGATTCTAAGTTGCGTGGCTGTTCATAACCTTGACCTCAACCTTTTAAAGTATATGTGATCGGATCGGCTTATTTTAATCTTGTTCTCATCTTTTTCGAACTGTTTTACTTTTCTCGCGCAGATTGAATTGTTGCGAAGCATCTTGCTTAGGGAAGAATTTTCATCCCTGACGCAGCTGGATGAACCCCTTGCTCTACCATTGAAGCCAAATGTTAAGATTTGTGGAATCGATCAATCATCAGCAAGTTTGTTCAAAGTAGGTTTTCACCCTGTTCTCGTTTTACTTTTTATTTGTTGCGACAGGTTTTCTGGATGTATGTAGTGATAGATTGACTGCCAATGGCTATTTCGGGATAAAATGTCCCTCTTTCAACGTTCACACCGTTCAAATTTCTCATCCAGTTAATAGATGCAAAGTCAACTAAGTTTTTTCGCTTTTCTACAGAGCACCCGTCGACCAGCCTTCTTCACTTTCCCGCAACCGGATGGCAATAAGTTCAAGGTCATTTTCAAACATGGCGACGATTTACGACGCGATCAATTGGTTCTTCAGATGATCGAATTGATGGATGTGGTGTGTTTCAGATTCACAGTGGTCATGTTTTCCGTTACATTTCCGAGTGTTATGTTCTACGGAGAATTTTATTCCTGTCAAGTAACCGCAGAAAATGTTGTCTCTTATGAAAAAGCTGATGCCTTTACACCTTTTAGTCAATTTACAAGTTGGACGTTGGTATGAAATCTCACTCCTTGCCACAGGCGCAAACCCCACGTGGGCTGAGCCGCTATCGGGTTGCTCATTCCTGAAGGGGTTTTAAAGCCAGTGGGGCTCTATCATGTTCTCATGTGCAATTCATCACCGGTGTCAGATCAATTTAACGCGGTACTACCTACGCCATTTATGTGTAATGTATAATTACACATCCATGCTCAAGGATAACCTCTCGCTAGACACGGAGATTGATAAGCGGATTGGCACAGCACTTGTCAACCAAGTTGATTTCAAAATTGACTGAATTCTAAACGTAGAGAAAGGCCAAAAAGCTGACTGACCGTAAAACAGCAATTTATTTGCACACGATTTCCCAGATTTCTAATACGAGAATGTGCAGTGCTTTTATAATACAGCTCGATAATTTCTAGAATGTTTCCAAGCCAATAGAAAGTTGAACGTTTTTCCAAGTTCCGATCGGATTGTGGCATTCGGGTTGTTTTTTGTTTAGTAGCAGTGCCTGTTAACGATACGTCCTAAACAATGAGCGAAAATGCGACAAATATCTTCCACATCACGAATTGCAAATGTACTCGATAGTCCAGGGTGTTCGCTTTCACTTATTCAACCACCATGGGGGGCAGATGGAGCTTGTTAGTCTGGGAGGGAAAACCCTTATTTTTAACCTTCGCTGCCTTGACTGATACCCGATCGCGGGAAAGGCGTTGGGAGACAACCCTGAGGAAATATCTGGAGTAGAGTCTCGCAGACGGTTATTTCGTGCACACCACCTCTTTCTGGCAACTCCCTGCTGCCGTGCAGGTCGCAATTGGTTGTGCAAAGGCTAGAGAAGCTGACTCGAACAAACGCTGAGTGGTACTGGGGAGATAGTCGCACAAAAGCAAAGCACGGGGGTTGACTAAGTGAATGCATTAAAAGTGATCTATCAAACAGTCATCTACTAATCTCTTCCCATAAACATTTGAGTGATTTGCAATGCAACACGCATTAACAGATATTCGGTCTCCGTTGCAGATACTACGGAAGGAGAATTTCGATCTCCGACTGACGCCTTACAAGGTGTTGGCCACTGGACCAAATCATGGTATGTGAATTTTTATCGCTTTTAGTGATCTGAATTTGCACGATTTTAACCCACATATTACATCCCAATGGAACTGCCTGCTATCGCATTTCATTATCAGCATTCGATCCGGTACTGATTCTCCACAGGCATTTTTCACTTGTTGATCTGCTATGAGCATTACATTGTACACGGGTGCCTAGTCACTAAACAGCCATTAAAAAAGAACGGACAGCCTTCTTCGTATACTAATCTAATTACACTTTTGAACCTCAACGTTCAATGATGAATAGAAATTTACGCAAAGAATCACAGTCAGCCTATTTATTCCTGTCTTGTTTTTGCTTAAATTCACTTATTGTTGTTGGCCTTCGATTATGGGTGCACATGACAATCGCATGATTTTTCATGCTCAACATCATTTCGAATGATTAAACAGTCCGAATCCGGGGGACCAATCTCCCCCGAAGCGCTCGCAGCGTTTCTTGCTGCACATACGCATCAGATGGAGACATCAATCTTATTTATCACTCGGAGTTTTCGCAATGATCTTTTTCTAAAGTAATGTGTTGCTCACATCCCCATCCCTTACACACCACTACCGGTTTCTGGCTGTTTGCCGTCGTCAGGTGGAGACAGTAAAATCAGGTTCAGTGAGCCTTGAAACAGTGGTAAAGTGATAAACAAAGTTATGCTTGTATACCACTGTATATAGGGTTCGATTAACAACGAACCACGATGTTCAGACACAGAATCACAAAGTGATTCTTGGTCAAAGCACTCAAGGCGCTTGTGGATGACCAAAGTAATGTGTTGCTCACATCCCCATCCCTTACACACCACTACCGGTTTCTGGCTGGTTGCCGTCGTCAGGTGGAGACAGTAAGATCAGGTTCAGTGAGCCTTGAAACAGTGGATTAAAGGTAAACAAGATTATACTTGTATGCCAACTGTTATATAGGGTTCGTACAACGAACCACGATGTTAAGACACAGAATCACATTGTGATTCTTGGTCAAGCACTCGAGGC
>JACCGJ010009563.1:72209-85347 GCA_013407085.1 Atriophallophorus winterbourni | reverse complement strand
TTATTGCTGAATTCTTTACTCAGAACACGCTGCTGATATTTAGCAGTGTCTCGATTACGTCATTGTTATTGATATAATTCTTTAAAATCACATTTATCTTTGCCAGGGGTTCTACTTGTATCTCGAGCATTTGCCTCTAAACTAAAACCGAATGCTCCTGAGAACGTCCGAAGTCGCAGCAGAAACGGAACGATTTATGTTTTTAAACAAATACACCTTGATTACAGCACGAGCTTTTTGATACTAGCTGAGCTAACACTGAACGTTCCGTTGACCAATTCCTTGTTACATACTTTGTGCAGTGCGGCTAATACCGTTCTAAATTGATTGGTCAGAGGTAGTGAGCTGCATGCTGAAACAGACTGTAGTCTCACTACCATTTCCTGTTCTTCCTCATATCTGTCTAGGCTTTGGCAACCTGACAGTATCTTGGCCTACGTGTAGTCTCTGACTGTGCGGCACTTTGCCTGGATCAGGCTTGTGCTTTCATACCATACCATACATATCACGACACCCACTGGCAATCTTGATTGTTGTTCGAGATGCATTATTCTTTTGCAGCGGGCTATTGCGTCATCACGTATTTACTTGGTGTGGGTGACCGACACATGGAGAACTTGTTGCTAACCACAGACGGACGATTGTTTCACATCGACTTTAGCTTTCTTTTCGGCAACGATCCCAAACCAATGGCCACCGAAGTCCGTTTGACGCGCAGCATGATCGAAGCCATGGGTGGCGCGAACACAACTCAGTTTTCTGATTTTTGGAAGATCACATTCACCGCTTTCCTCATCCTAAGACGGTGAGTCTTGTGTATAACATGTGTCCATAGTTCAACGTATCTCGATAGGACCAGTCTTCCAATCGCGTTCTATTCTGGCATTTCAGCCACGCGAACTTGTTTCTGACGTTGTTTTCGCTGGTAACCAACCCGGACAACCGTGACCCATCTAGGCCAGAAACGAATGCATGTGAATTCCTGAAGGAACGCTTCTGCATCACCCAGAGTGAGGAGAAAGCGATCAATCGGCTCGCCAGTCGCATGACTGAGTCGATCAAAGCAATCGTTCCGGACATAATGGAACGCATACATTCACTGGCCCAGGTAATTTCGAAACCAAATGTTCTGAATGCTGATTTTGAAACCATGCAACCTCACTTAGTGATAACCATCAATCGCTTTTGATTGTGAATCTGGCCAATGTTAGCAACGACATAACTGGTGCTATCATTTCTTCCTCACTCAATGTTACTCTGATCACACGCGGAGCCATTCTTACTATTCTCGCACGCCAAGTTTACCGAGAACGCAAAGGCTAGTGTCTGATGAAGTGACCCGCACGAACTGGCGTTCCATTATAATTCCCCTGGAAGTCTGATTTTCATTGGACCGTTTGCAACTGACAACGTGATTCATTTAAACTGTAGCATGATGATGCATTGTGGTGCTCACATGCCGGGCACTTACGCTCCAGCGTGACACAATTCATCATCTGATGTCTTTGTTGCCTCGCTCTCCCAGTTCAACATGCTTTTGAGTGATGACGCAGTTTTCGTAATTTGTTCGGCTAATTTTTATCAGTTATTGCTTGTTGTTTCAAAGTTCTCATTCTGTCCTAACCAACACGAGTAGCAACGTGTCTTCGTCAATATGATCATATCCAATTTGTTGAGTGATTGACCCCTAGGTAGCTGTTTAAGCGAATCGAGGTCGTTGTAGTGCACGGATGTGCACTTGTGCAGCATTTCTGTGCTGTGCGGCTAACACCGTGCTAAATTGATTGGCCAACGGTAGTGAGCTGCATGCTGAAACACGCTGGAGTCTCACTATCATTTCTATTTCGCCCCTCATATCTGTCTAGGCCTGGGCAACCTGACAGTATCTTAGCCCACGTGCAGTCTCTGACTGTGCTGCACTTTGCCTGATTCAGACTTATGCTTTCATACCATTGTGGTGCCCAAGCTGCTTAAATTGAAATCACTTCTTATGTCCTCTTCTCATGTGATGTCACACAAACTAACTTATCCGACAATTATCTTTCATGTTTTATTGCTTCCTAGTCATATTTATAATTAAGCTAATTACGTATGTCTTCCGAATTTTGTTCCCCCTTGCAGTACATGCGACAGTGACGACGGACTCTGATTCGGCAAATATCCCTTACCATTCTGTGATACATAAATTTTGAGATGATTATTGTAAAAAATGTAATTTGATTTTTATCATAAACAAATCGCACTGTGTTTTAATGAAATTCATTCTTCCGATCTGTCTGGCTCCACCATGGTCGCATCCAAGTCGACTGGGATCGTGTGTTTCCTTGGTTTGTTGAACACGTCGAGCTGCATTGCATTAGGGGAATAAACGAGTGTTAGCGCATAGAATTAGGTGATTTTTGATGCCATTTTCGTTCAGTTAAAATGCTACGTTTTCGGGACCAAAGCCTTTGATTAAAAAATCATAACCCCATACCTCGGTTTTGTTCGGTTGAAACATAAAACAGCTTCCAATGGTACTTTTTGAAACCGTATTGTTTATATACTCCTATTAATTTCCTCTACCATTCCAGTTTGATGGGGTGACTCTACTTTAAAAACACCTGTGAAACAATTTTGAAATACAGAAACCAAGTGTTCTTGGGTTGGAAGTCACTCATAAAACAGAGTGACACTCGATCTACTCGCTGATATGGTTTAGCGCCATGATGCTCTACTGCATCAATTGATAATCGGGTGCAAGTCCCTGATGTCATTTGTGCCTTGCACCGAAGGCGATGTGCTAATGATTACGTTTTGACTTGTACAAATAGTGCACTGGATTCCAAAGGTTGCGTAAGAGGTCCTGTCGCCACTTAACAGTTGATGTAACTTGTTAGTCACACACGAGTGACCGCTTTTGTTTCACCTTGATAGTAACAGCGGTGGATGTACCCCAAGCCGACAGACAGTTTTTGAGACGGTGACTACTTTTGGGTTTACTTGACTCGCACTTTAATGATTACGCACGCATCGCTTTGGCAATGCGTCTTAATCTATCCGATGCAAACAAAGTTAGGCTTCGAAGTTAAACAGGGTTAGTTAAATGACCCATGGTGTTCAACTAACGAATCACGGAGTTGTTCACCACCACGCGATTACGACTACTAATTGACCAATGTTTTGACATGCAACTGCGGGAATATGAACAAGGAAGGCATTATTCGTGTTGTCTCTGCTGCTCAGTACTACTGCATCAGTACATGTCCTCAACCATTTTCATGGTCAGCTTTAAGACAACCTGACAATCATGCTCACCTTGGTTTCGGTCGCAAACTTGTTTGTTATGGTTTCACTGTAAAATGGCCGGGCGTGGACTTCGGTGTCGTTCATCCGCGGAGTTTTTGTGGCCATGCTTTCGTCCGCGTCATTTGTATTTTCTGTTGAATTATAATTAATAGAGAGGTGAACGAAAGAATCATCTAGAAAAGCCAGCTATTCGTAAGCGATATGAGTCAATGGATTTATCGCAAAGATGAACAAGCATAAACAGCTGGTCGAGTTGGGTATTTGCATCTACTTAATGACGGCTTTTTCTTGTGACCACAATTTTTACTGGTATGGATGTAGCTGCGAAACGGTTGTTAAAACGGTAACTCGCCCATTCATTCGCTTCTTAGATCACACTGGTCTGTTGTCAGCAACTTCTGAGCTCCTGCTTGTTACGCCATAACGGTGCACAGGGCACGTTATGCACTGCTATCACACACCTGAAAGTCTTCTTTGAATATCCACGTCTGTTTGAATTAATGATCCACTGGCGGTTTGCCATAATGGGACGGATAAATATACGAAAGATGTGTTTGCTGTTCGTCAGTTGCTTAACTTCGATTTTTTCTCTAACTAAGAAAGTTCACAAAAGTCTTAAATACTAAAATTGAAAGCAATCTGTTCGAGTCGTCGGAAAGCGTTCTATTCAAGATGGAGATAAGCGAACGAACGCCGTCGATCTAAGCAGCCCCTAGTAAGCCTAATGGGCCAAACAAAATTTATTTTATCTAACGAAACTTAACCAGAGTGTGTACTGCTTTTGATGCCGTAAAGTACACGATACCTAATCTCGAATTCATCTTCCAACGCAGACGCGGAGGTTTATTATTCTATTTCAGTCACCCGGAACTTCCACCTCTAATGTATCGAAATGTAACTCCAACAGGTTTAATTCGTCACCAGATTGTAAGCAACCCGTTAAACGGCACCTTGATTAGTAAACTACATCACCACTTTGTTTCTACAGAGCACCGAGTGATCTTTCTGTATGCTCACAATACCACCCTTTCGAAAGTTGCTATAATTTGTACCTATTTCCTGATTGGTATCTTGCGATGTATTACTCTGCGGTCAAACATTTTCCGTTTTAAATAAAACCGAATCGATAAATGTGAATTTTTGATCTACTGGGATGTACGATTAACGGAATCAACCCTATTAAATCGATTGACCACATAATAAGCAAGCGTAAGATGCAAATACGTGAGATGTAAGCAACACAATACAGCTGTAAAATGTTGAATGGTTTCATGGGAGCTCAACAATAAATTGACCTACCACAGAACTCGCAAAATTTAATCCAGCAGGCAAGTTCCTCCCATCCAGTGTTCATCAATTCCAGATCAAAGGACCCAGTGATTGATTCCTTCTGTTCTTCCCTCCGACCATATTGTTGCCATTTGCTCAGCAATTTCGTAAAACGTATATCAAACGGTACTTTAAACAGCGGCGTTATAGGAATATCAGTCTGCGTGGAGGAGAAACAATTCTGATCAGTGTCATTTGGTCCATGTTCAAGCTGCCGATCCAAAAAGTGTTCATCAGCTGCAACGTGACTCATTGACGAGGCACATGGGCGAATTCTCTCAATGGTGGTCGGCGAGACAGGTCTTATAGGGCTGGGCATTGAATCCATGATTTCGGGTGAATGTTCCACTGGTGGCGTCCTGTTTGTTTCCACATTTGCATCTGTCAGATCGTTCGTACAATCCATCGCTTCACAGTCCTCCATCAGACTTTCTACAGCGGCGTCAATTTCGTTTTGAATGAGTTCATCGTTGATATCATACTCGGGAATATATGAACAGGGAACACGCTCGGCTTGATTGGCTTCATTCGTATCTTTCCCGTTGTCTTCCTGTTTATCCATTGATTCGGTCGTTCTGATTGACTGACTGATTGCTGCTTCTGACGAGTACCATCGGAAACGCTTCTTTTTCTCTTCGAATCCGGAGGAATCCGGCATCGATGTTGTCGTTGTTGAAAGTTGAGTTGTGGCAGGTTGGTCTGAGAATGGGGTTACCTCTGCTGATCCTTCGGAATTCCAACGAGGCAATGGCTATCGAAAAGGCAAATTCAACATTAAACGAAAAGTACATATTTTTCCATTCCCATTACAAACCATTCCTGATTCCGTACTGTTTGAGCTAACCAACCGCACCCAACATGATTTGGTTCCGTGTTGCTTGAACAAGAATCTTTTACAAAAAAATAACTTGCCTGGATTACGTATGGTCTTCATTTATCATCTAGATTTTGCTGACTTTTCAAGGTCCAAACTCCTGGGCTTATTGTAAACTTTATCACATATGGATAGTAGCCTATCATGCAATAGAGTCAAAACGGTGCCTTAACGAGGAAACCAAAAGTTTAAATTCCCATCTTTTGCCCTTTTTAGAATTTGTTATGATTCCATGTTAAATAAAATATAATTCTGACCTCAAGTTGATGTAAACGGCAAGAATGAACATGATCCGAAGGGATGCCATTGAATTTCAAGAAATTCAAGAAATACTGTTTTGCGATGATGATCGTGATAACAGGGGATGTCACAGTGGTGAAAAACATTGATGCTCAAGCTTAAAATCCTCCCTTTACATGAAAATGATAACTACTACGCCGAACAGGGTAGAGTTGGAAAGAGAATGAACCACTTAATTTGATATCATCGAAAGTTCATCTCTTGACAGGGGCTCGATTTGTGTTACATGGAATATCCTACTTATCACGAAGGTAGAAATCGTGACGTGTGGTTTGATAAATCTTGAGCTCCAATATTATTGGATATAACTTTCATAGTTTTCATCCGATCGGTGTTTACCACTGTCGGGTGCTACTCGGAGAAATACTCAACGTGAAATCAATTTCACACCAATGTTCTCAACGGGAGGCTGGGAAATTCGCGGCTAAATCGGGTGACGAAATATCTCTACAACTCGTCACTTTCCGTCAACTCCACAATACCACACAAACCAACCCCAGCCGTATCGATTTTTATGCTTTTGGTTGACCCCGTTACCATGAGACGATCTGATGTTCGCGAAACATGCGTCGTCAGTGGTAAAGTCAAAGCTGTCACGTGTCGTAACTGTTCCCACACGTTTCAAGCAAAATGTGACAAATCATTGACCCCAGAGGCGTTATCGATCCTGAATGCTACCTGTGCGATAATTGTCGAACTGAACCAAACGCCGATTTAGCTGCTCGAACAAGTGTCCAACAAAGCAACCTGAATGATCGGATGCTGAGCTTAGAGCTCGGCATTAAAACTTTGAAGGCATCAGTAGAGACTCTGGTCACCGCTCAGAATAATCAGTTTGCCTGTATAGGTTTCGACAAATCGAAAACCACTGACAGTAATACCAGTCACATAAAAGCTGCATCTTCGCACATCATTTAACACGAAGTTCAGCTGTTGCAAATGTGCCGGAGAGTCTTGAAAGTCCGAAAAAATTTACGGAGCCAAAGCTACCTGCTCATCTGAAGGTTCAGCGAAAACCCTCAGGTTCAAAACCAAAAGTCTCGGCGCAAAATACTCCTATAGTGGACATGATAGGTATTCGATCTAAGGCAGTTGAAACGTCTCACAACCAGCGAAAGCGACAGTCACACAGTGTACATTCGCTCCAGGGACTAAGCGTGATTTGCACCAAAGTAAAGGAAACGAGTGCACCTTACTAGACGAAAGGCTAAAGCATGATAATGAATAATGGAGAAGTTTCTGCAGCAGCATAGACTTGGAGCCAGTTGAACCCCTATCATTGACACGATTGAATCGCATCCTACTTCATAAAATCTGGAACAGCCAAGACTGCTTAAAATCACGGTCAACTCTGAAAGGAATCTAGAAAACATCTTACTATCCGCTTTTCTCCTGCGTAGGGAGCGTTCAGAGACCACTGCAAATATTTTCCCTGACGTGCTGTGGTAGGAACTGATCCGAAACGCTCTGCAACAGCACCAAACAAAGAAGAGGGATGATCGAAGCTTAATCCTTTTAGTAGTCCCAGAATCTGATGAAGCAACTGATAAAGCAGTGCAGCGCAAACACGATCAGCTACAATGGAGATTCATCAGCGATATACATGGCTTGCATGATGTAGTTGTGACGGACACGTTACGCATCCCCAAATCTACGAATTATAAGGACATCGGTCCTATGCCCCTTAAAATAAATTTTACGCTGTGTTGAACACGGTCAAAACTCGTTTGGAAAATGGTCGCAGATTAATGCCACAAGAAAATAGACTAAGCGCATCGAAACTTTATATTGGAGAGATAGATGCAGCACAAAGTCCAATAGAAACCACCAAGTAAATCAGTAATTGCAGTGTCAGAAACAAATGCACTATAGAGCACTATAGACCACGGTTCGAGGTTATTCAAGGTAATCCACGGTTTTTAATAGTCTAAGAAGCAACAAACTTAACAACAACCCTTTGATGGTAAAAATTGAAATTTAAGTGCATAAACAAGATAAGGAAGTAGATTGAGCAGTATATAAGTGTCCGGGAAACGAATAATTCAATAAAAATTCATCTAATTTCGTTTTAAAATCATGAGTGAAATAAAAGTCACGTCGAAACGCCTCCTTCAAGCATTATTTAATCTAAAAACCGGAATGTTTTAAAGGTCCGGAGGAATAACCCCGAGAATATTGAGGCAATGTGCGAATTTGCTATATAAACCACTCGCATGCCTGTTGAAACAAACACTGGTAAATAGAGTAATTCCTACAGATTGGAAACGCGGAATAATTTCTTCTATTTATAAAGGTGGAAATTACTCCCATGTTTTTAATTACAGACCCGTTACTCTGTTTCCTGTGATTTCAAAATTACTTGAGCGACTCATTGTTGACGATCAAATGGAACATTTCGAAAATAATCCGTTGCATTCGAGGAAACAGCATGAGTTTGGACGGAATTATCTCTGTTTATCTAATTTACTGATAACGCTGGATGATTGGACAAAATCGGTAGATAAAGGGCAAACAATACACGCCGGCTACCTAGATATCTCCCAGGCATTTGAACGTGTTAACTGTAGCCTACTACTGCAGAAGCTTGAAAGGCTTGGTATCACCGGAAAGTATTTGAATTGGCTAAATGACTACCTAGCAAATCGCACCACCAAGGTGCGTGTTGACGGCGCATTATCAAAACCAATCGCAGCAACTAGCGGAGATCCCCAAGGTTCACTCCTTCGCCCGATCCTCTTTCTACTCTATGTCAATAAAGTACCGGATATTATTCGTTGTAACATTTCGTTATTTGCGGACGACATAAAGATAAGGCGTTGCACCCGTTACCCAGAAGACAGTCTGCTATTACAAAACGCTCTTGATACGCTTCACAGCTGGTCGTTGAAGAACAAACTGCCGTTTAACTTCAACAAATGCAGGATCATGAATGTGGGGAATCGAGTAGAGTTCACATATCATATAGGTTCGCATGTCCTTGAAAATTGCTCACTCACTAGCTCTATGAATTTAAAAAGAAATTAGACGAATTTTTATTGAATAATTTGTTTCCCGAACACTTATATACTGCTAAATCTAATACCTTATCGTGTTTTATACACTTATATTTCAATTTTTACCATCCCCATGTTTATTGTTAAGCTTGTTGCTTTTTAGACCATTAAAAACCTTGAATTAAATTGAATTAAATTTGTGATGTTCCCCTTCGGCTACTGTATCATACATGATACGACTAACTCGTTTAACTCATTTACCTTGAAGAATGCAATTTAGAATCTAGATGGTATGCCTCTTCGGACGAGATTACTTCAATTTTGGGTAAGAATCGTTGAGTCGTGACTCCGCCTTACTACCAGATATGTAAAACTTCTGGTTTGGTCAATTAAGGCTGTTGAGTCTGTCAAACACTTCGTAAAATAATCGCTTTTCAGAGTATCATTGATAATATTGCCTCGGCTGCCACTGAATACAAATAATACGGGACAAGATAATCGATCGTATTCACGAAACGCTTTCCATTTGATTAAGAGGACGTTTAATGGTTGTTGCATGACAATTCAGTGGTATTCGGTTATCCGTTTAAGCTTTAACTAAAAAAATATCATCTCACCTTTGTACGCATGTAATCCAACATTGATGTCTGGATCAAAGGTGTTTGAGGTTGATGAGGTGTGCTAGCAGGTGTCCACTGATACGTCAAATGCGATCTGTTAGATTTCGACCCTGAGAACGTTCTAGACTGGGCGGAGAAGCGTTTAAAAGCTTTCGGTTTCGTTGTAGCTTTCGCTGGGGTTGTTGTGACAACTGACCTGTTGTCAACCGTCTGGCAATTTTCTGTGACTTTCGGTGCCGTTTGTGGTAACTCCGGCCAGTTATTTACAATTGCTTGCATTTGAGCGGAATTGAAAGCAAGCTCTGTACTTTTCTTATCAGCGAAACCGAGGGATAATTTCGGCAAAGTTGCTGGCGTACATTCACGTGGCGTCGTACCAATCAGCCTCGGGGTATTGTTTGGTAAATCGGTGTTCAGCGTAAAAGTCGTAAACATATCCACTCCGGCTATTAAGCGATAAACAAAATAATCAAAATCAAAAAAAATAATTGAAATTATGGGAAGAAGAAATGAAGATAAACGTTTTTACGTTTTTACGTTTTTTTATTTATTACCGCAACTGGCTTATGACAAGAACTCACCGAAATTAGTGCTCAAAAGAGATACGTTGAATCTACCGTGGGCTTTTTGCAGAGGAATAAAAACTTCCTGCTGCTGTTCTGTGCCGATTAGGGTGTTAGATCTGTGTGAATGGAAAAAACTCCTTAAACCTACGACAAATTGGTATTAATTTTATTCACTTAACTGTATGTATCTCAGACTCATATTCTAAATAATTTTTAAAGTTTAACGGCTTATAAAACATGCCCTATTTATACATTTTTACGGCGCCAGTTTTTCACAACTTCTTCTCACCATCCAAGAAGAATCAATCCGTATTGAGAAAAATTGAAAATCTGTTTTTGCAGACAGTGGAGTAACAATACAGTTTCCAAGTGGTGGATGACAGGATCTCGCGCTTTACAATATTATTGAGAATATCTCTGCTTTTTACCCATAAATTATATCCCTTGTACCTGCAGAAGGCTGAACTAGATCAGTAGTACAATAAAAGAAATAAGCAACCAATTGTTTTCTCTTCTTTTGATCAATATCGAATATGTTTATAGGTAAAACGAGCATGACTCTTTAATGTTTCGCAGCATTTCAAATGACTAAACAGTCTGAATTGGGGGGAATAAACTCTACCACAGTGTTCACACCGGTAAGAAATACTTTGCCCATCGGCGGTATGTACACGCCGTCGGTGTGATATACTTATATCAGCCGAGAGTAGTATCTGCTCGTTAACCCAGCTTGAAGACACTGCTTAAGAGAGTGCTTCCGAAGTAAGCATGTTTTTCTCAACTCCTACGGTCAATGTTAAGAGCTTTCGTGTTTCTTCTGCAAACGTTTTTGTACCACAAAGTTCGACTGTCCATAGAGTGGATATTTTGGAATACGACCATTTTGTGTTCCGTACACGTCACTGCCAGCGTATTTGGCGCTGTCGTTGTAGAGTAAGATCGCGAGTAAGATCTGAGTTCTGATTTCTGAAAAGGTAAGTACTCGAGTCCAATGACAAAATGCTGCCGGGTAATAATATTCGTCACCAGACAACAATTATACACATTTTGCGTCAGCTTCATCACCCTTTAGCACTAATAAAGCGCTGGTGCATTGGACATGCCTAATCCATCGCACGGAATCGCATTTTCCATTGTTGTTACTTCACCTTGATATAGTTTTCTTTAAATTCGACAGTGAGAGACACGTTATTTCATATAAATCGATTACGATGTAACTATTGATAAAATTACATTCTTTTCGCCATAAATTTTGAAGTACCAAGTAAAATATTACGGCAGATTTGTGTTTGCTAAAGAAGTTCGTTGATTACAATTAATTGCTATAATATGTTTGGGTCAACTACGCCTCATGGTAGCAACAACACTTTTCGTAAGCATTGTACAAAGTCCTGATTTTGGGTTTCATAAAACAGATATTGGGTTACAAAAATCAATTGCATTGATTTCCATCACACCCCACGACCGGTCACATGCGCTCCAGCTTAACATTTTCAGCCATAGCTTACCACACACTCACTTACGTGAACACAAATTTAGCCAACAATTCGTTATTCCCGTTCCCAAGCAAGAGTGTTACGCTATCCGGGGCGCACTCACGCTCAAGCTTCACGGTCAATCGTACCGTGTGACCTTCCGGACTCATTGATGTTATCTATAAAGTCAACAAAAACAAAACGAGGTCAGCAATCGATTGGAATATGTTTGGGACAGATCGTGTATTCATAATGCAAAGAAATTTGAGTTCAATCGGTTAGAGTAGTTTTGGGTAACGGTTCATATGACACAGAGCTTCGTCAGACCAAGGGTGATAATCGTCAGGACAGGGCAACTGATTAAGTAGTAGTCAACCCACCACCACTTATTTGACCTTACCGCTAAACAGCCTATAGTACGCCTACAGTGTGTCACGTCTCGTGGGAATGACCGGGATCAGTGGTCCATTTTCCTCACAGCGTGTATCCAAATCAATCTGATACAAGTGAACACGGTCAAGGTCAGTTGACACAGCTCCCCACATACTAACGGGGCTAAGGTTATTTTGAAGAAAAACAAAAATCTAATTAACTAGTAGGTATATGGTGAATAAAAACTATTTACTTTCGCATCAGTACCGAACGCCAGATTGTGAAGATTTCTGCCCCATCCACCTTATTGACCGCCAGTCGACCTGCCTTAGCAGTTTCGACCGCCACCGCATGTAGGCGTTCGCTATACGGTTTAATACCGCGTCTCAATGATGCCTAGATTGATTGATTGATTGTCTAGATCGACGCTGTGTCCCGTATCTAAAACGTGATCTGCCAAGGAGCGGATCACGAATAGGGATTGATTATTCCCCGATCCCTGGGCTGTCTAAGGACATGATTTCGGTGTGTTCTTCGAGTCTCGTGTGCAATTTACTGGATGTCTGCCCTATTTAAACACCAGAACAGACCTTACAGTTGATTCTGTAGATGCTGTTCGTAACGCTAGATAATGGTGTCTTATCCTCGAGGTGCAACAGAACAGAACGGATAGTTTTCCTTTTCTTATAAGTTACGCGTATGTCTGCTTGGTTCAAATTCTACGTATCGCTTCAAATGTGCATTTCCCATACGGTATACAAACTTTATCTCGCCATTTTTTTATCCGATTTTTCTGAAGGGTATTTTACCTTCATTAATGGCGTTTTACAAAACTTTTTGATAAACGTGGGTCCATGATCCTTGTCTCGCTTCACGGTGCGCCTGTTTACGGTCTCCTTTCGTCGCTGCACGGTGCTATCTATGGGAAAATGGAACATATTGGAGCTAAATGAGTTGTCTTGGATGAGCGGCGGAGTTTCGTGTACCGCATGTGTATCGATAGTTTCGCGGTAGACAGAAGTTTTTTTTTTTTTATTTTCCCGTCTACGTTTTTGTCTAAACAGTCCAAAAATGGAAGATTGCCTGAGCAAGACTCAACTTCCTTTGTGACCGTAATACGTGGGTCTATTTCATTTAAATAGTTGAAAAATGCCTCCAACTGATCTCGTTTGATGATAACAAATGTGTCATCAACATAGCGCCACCATAATTTTGGCTTGAACCCTTCATTGTTAAGGGCTTTGTTCTCCAAATGCTCCATCTACATGTTCGCAAGTACCGGAGATATCGGTGAACCCAGTGCAAACCCTTCTTTTTGTCT
>JACCGJ010009563.1:55324-72189 GCA_013407085.1 Atriophallophorus winterbourni | reverse complement strand
GAGCTCGTTAGCCTGGGAGGGCATGTCATCTAAGGGAAGGAAAACCCTTATTTCTAACCTCCTCTGCCTGCGTGATACCCGATCGCGGGAGGAAAGGCTTCGGGAGACAACTCTGAGGGAAAAACTGGAGAGTAGAGGTCTCGTAGACGGTTTAGTGGTGCAACCCATGTCTTATGGCAAACTCATGCTGCCTGCGGGTCGCACTTGGTGTGCAAAGATAAGAAGTTGACTCGAACCATCGCCGAGTGGTGCTGGAGATGCCGCGTTGTACCCAATTCCCAAGGACTCCTTTCCAGGAGGAGATAGTCGCACAACAGCAAAGAACGGGGGTTGACACCAAGTGAAAGATTTATAAAAGTGATCTATCAAACAGTCATCTACTAATCTGTCCCAAAAACATTTGAGTGATTTGCAATGCAACCAGCATTAACAGATATTTCGGTCTCCGTTGCAGATACTACGGAAGGAGAATTTCGATCTCCGACTGACGCCTTACAAGGTGTTGGCCACTGGACCAAATCATGGTATGTGAATTTTTATCGCTTATAGTGATCTGAATTTGCACGATTTTAATCCACATATTACATCCCAATGGAACTGCCTGCTATCGCATTTCATTACCAGCCTTCGATCCGGTGCTGATTCTCCACAGACATTTTTCACTTGTTGATCTGCTATGAGCATTACATTGAACACGGGTGCCTAGTCACTAAACAGCCATTAAAAAGAACGGACAGCCTTCTTCGTATACTAATCTAATTACACTTTTGAACTTCAACGTTCAATGATGAATAGAAATTTACGCAAAGAATCACAGTCAGCCTATTTATTCCTGTCTTGTTTTTTGCTTAAATTCACTTATTGTTGTTGGCATACTTCGACCATGGATGCACATCACAGTCGCATGATTTTTCATGCTCGACATCATTTCGAATGACTAAACGGTCCGAATCCAGAGGACCAATCTCCCCCGAAGCGCTCGCAGCGTTTCTTGCTGCACATACTCATCAGATGTAGAAATCAAGATTAAGTTCAACGAATCTTATTTATCACTCGGATTTTTCGCATTGATTTTTTTCTATGTTTCATGAAGTGGGGCACGTTGTTTACTAAAAACATGTGTAGTGCTGGTGATCGCGCCAATTGCTTGTTAAACGTAAAGATTACTCCACCGCAATTTGTCAATTTTCATTTGTACACTCACTTTGGCACAATACAGTCAGTCAAGCGCCTCATATCGACGTGTATAATGGTTTCGCGATTTGTTTTTAGTGTTCAGCATTTGTATCGATAGATCAGCTTAAGCGAGAGCGTTTTACCCTATTCCCATTGATTTCCCCGCTTGCGTTGTCAGGCTTCGTGGAGTTTATCGAATCAACCTCGTTGCAAGATATCTTGTCTCAAGGTACACTGCTGGGCTACCTGCAACATGCCGCTCCGAGTGCCGTGGATCCACTTGGAATTCAAAAGGATGTTATGGAAACTTACATACGGTCTTGTGGTAAGTTTAACGTTTCATTTTATAGTATTCGTCTGCCGCATAGATGCTTGAAGTTTATTGAAATAGTCAAGCGGCGTTATATTACAGCGATACTTTTATGCACCAAAACAATGTTTCACTGTTTACGGGCAATATGTTCCACGATTGAATTCAACGAAATGTGATGCAAAAATATGATCCTTTTGTATGTCACAATTACTTCAGAAACCATATTCAGTGATGCGTTTCACTGACATGTTATTCTGATACAGTGCTTCCCTTCATTGCATGTAGATGTTGCTGTCGTAGTATCCTGGTGCAGTTATGACTTTCAAATCAATGCTACATTCTCTACTCGGAACACGCTGTTGATATTTAGCGGTGTATCGATTACGTCATTGTTATTGCTATAAATATTTAAAATCAGCTTTATCTTTGCAAGGGGTTCTACCTGTATTTCGAGCATTTGCCTCTAAAATAAAACCGAATGCTACCGAGAATATCCGAAGTCGCAGCCGAACCGAACGATTAATGTTTTTAAACAAATACCACACGAGCTTTTGTATTAGCTCAGCTAACACTGAACATCCAGTCGACCAATTCCTTGTTACATACTTTGTGCTATGCGGCTAACACCGTGCTAAATTGATTCGTCAGAGGTATTGAGCTGCATGCTGAAACAGGCTGGAGTCTCACTACCATTTCCTGTTCTTCCTCATCTGTCTACACCTAGGCAATCTGACAGTATCTTAGCCCACATGCAGCCTCTGACTGTACGGCACTTTGCCAGGATCAGGCTTGTGCTTTCATACCATACCATACATATAGCGACATCCACTGGATATCTTGATTGCTGCTCATGATCCATCATTCTTTTGCAGCGGGCTATTGTGTCATCACGTATTTACTTGGTGTTGGTGACCGACACATGGAGAACTTGTTGCTAACCACAGACGGACGATTGTTTCACATCGACTTTAGCTTTATTTTCGGAAACGATCCCAAACCAATGGCCACCGAAGTCCGTTTGACACGCAGCATGATCGAAGCCATGGGTGGCGCGAACACAACACAGTTTTCTGATTTTTGGAAGATAACTTTCACCGCTTTCCTCATCCTAAGACGGTGAGTCTTGTGTATAACATTTGACCATAGTTTAACGTATCTCGATAGGACCTGTCTTCCAAGCGCGGTTTCTTCTGGCATTTCAGGCACGCAAACTTGTTTCTGACGTTGTTTTCGCTGGTAACCAACCCGGACAACCGTGATCCATCCCGGCCAGAAACGAATGCATGTGAATTCCTGAAGGAACGCTTCTGCATCACCCAGAGTGAGGAGAAAGCGATCAATCGGCTCGCCAGTCGCATGACTGAGTCGATCAAAGCAATCGTGCCGGACATAATGGAGCGCATACATTCACTGGCCCAGGTAATTTTGAAACCAAATTTTGTGAATGCTGATTTTGAAACCATGCAACATCACTTGGTGGTAACCATCAATTGCTTTTGATTGTGAATCTGACCAATGTCAGCAATGACATAACTGATGCTATCATTTCTTCCGCACTCAATGATACTCTCATCACACATGCAGCCATTATTACGATTCTCGCACGCCAAGTTTACCGAGAACGCAAAGGCTGGTGTCTGATTAAGTGACCCCCACGAACTTACGTTCCATCATCACTCCCCTCGAAGTCTGATTTTCATTGGACCGTTTGCAACTGACAACGTGAATCATTGTAAACTGTAGCATGATGATGTATTGTGGTGCTCCAGCGTGATACGATTCATCATCTGTTGTCTTTGTTGGCTCGCTCTCCCAGTTCAACATGCTGTTGAGTGATGACGCGGTTTTCGTGATTTTGTTCGGCTAATTTTTATTGGTTATTTCTTGTTGGGTATGGACATTTAATAATGTTTCAAAGTTCTCCTTCTGTCCTAACCAACACGAGTAGCTACCTGGTTTCTTCAATATGATCATATCCAATTTGTTGAGTGATTGACCCCTTGGTAGCTGTTTAAGCGAATCGATGTCATTGTAGTGCACGGATGTGCAATCGTGCAGCATTTCTGTGCTGTGCGGCTAACATCTTGCTAAATTGATTGGCTAACGGTAGTGAGCTGTATGCTGAAACATGCTGGAGTATAACTACATTTTCTATTTTCCTTTCACATATCCGTCTAGGCCTGGGCAACCTGACAGTATCTTCGCCCACGTGCAGTCTCTAACTGTGCGGCTTGTGCTTTCATGCCATTGTGGTGCTCAAGCTGCTTAAATTGAAATCACTTGTTATGTCCTCTTCTCACGTGATGTCACACAAACTAACTTATCTGATGACTATCCTTGATGTTTTATTGTTTCCCAGTCATATTTATAATTAAGCTAATTACGTATGTCTTCCGAATTTCGTTCCCCCTTGCAGTACATGCGACAGTGACGACGGACTCTGATTCGGCAAACATCCCTTACCGTTCTGTGATAGATAAATTTTGAAACGATTATTGTATAAAAATGTAATTTGATTTTTATCATAAACAAATCGCACTGTGTTCTAATGTCATTCATTCTTCCGATCTGTCTGGCTCAACCACGGTCGCATCCAAGTCGACTGGGATCGTGTGTTTCCTTGCTTTGTTAAACACGTCGAGCTGCATTGCATTAGGGGAATAAATGAGTGTTAACACATTGAATCATGTGATTTTTTATGCCATTCTTTGATTAAAAAATCATACCCTATACCTCGGTTTTGTTCGGTTGAAACATGAAAAAGCTTCCAATGGTACTTTTGGAAACCGTATTGTTTATATACTCTTATTAACATCCTATACCATTTCAGTTTGATGGGGTGACTCTGCCTTAAAAAAACTGTAAAACAATTTTGAAATACAGAAACGGAGCGTGCTTCGGTTGGAAGTCACTCATAAAACAAAGTGACACTCGATCTACTCGGTGATATGGTTTAGCACCCTGATGCTCTACTGCAACCCCCTGATATCATTTGTCCCTTGCATCGAAGGCGGTGTGCTAATGATTTCGTTTTGCGTTACTTTCAATCTTGGCTTGTACAAAATAGTGCACTGGATTCTAAAGGTTGTGTAAGAGGTCATGCCGCACTTAAGAGTTGATGTTACTTGTTACTCTCAATCTTAGTCACAGACGAGTGACCGCTTTAGTTTCACCTTTATAGTGAGAGCGGTGGATGTACAGCTTTTGAGACGGTGACTACTTTTGGGTGTACACGACTCGCACTTTAACGATTACGTACGCGTCGCTTTGGTAATGCGTCTTAATATATCCCATGCAAACAAAGTTAGGCTTCGAAGTTAAACAGGGTTAGTTAAATGACCCATGGTGTTCAACTAACGAATCACGGAGTTGTTCACCACCACGCGATTACGACTACTAATTGACCAATGTTTTGACATGCAACTGCGGGAATATGAACAAGGAAGGCATTATTCGTGTTGTCTCTGCTGCTCAGTACTACTGCATCAGTACATGTCCTCAACCATTTTCATGGTCAGCTTTAAGACAACCTGACAATCATGCTCACCTTGGTTTCGGTCGCAAACTTGTTTGTTATGGTTTCGCTGTAAAATGGCCGGGCGTGGACTTCGGCGTCGTTCATCCGCGGAGTTTTTGTGGCCATGCTTTCGTCCGCGTCACTTGAATTTTCTGTTGAATTACAGTTAATATAGAGGTGAACGAAAGAATCATCTAGACACGTGATAGTACAAGCCAGCTATTCGTAAGCGATTTGAGTCAATGCATTTATCGCAAGACCTTTTTCGAGTTGATTAAAATTGTTTACTTGATATTGAAGGGCAGATCAATATGCTATACAACTTGTGGTATGTGAATAAAAGATGAACAAGCATAAACAGCTGGTCAAGTTGGGTAGTTGCATCTACTTAATGACTGTTTTTTTCTTGTGACCACAATTTTTACTGCGAAACGGTTGTTAAAACGATAACTCGCCCATTCATCCGCTTCTTGGATCACACCGGTCTGTTGTCAGCAACTTTTGAGCTCCTGGTTGTTACGCCATAACGGTGCTATCACACCCCTGAAAGAATTCCTCGAATATCCACGTCTGTTTGAATTAATGATCCTAACCTTATGCGTAACCACTGACGGTTTGCGTTAATGGGACGGAAAAAATATACTAAAGATGTGTTTACTGTTCGTCAGTTGCATAACTTCGAATTTTTCTCCAACTGTAAGGAGGTTCACAAAAGTCTTTAATACTAAACTTGAAAGCAATCGATTCGAGTCGTCGGAAAGCGTTCTACTCAAGATGGAGATAAGCGAACGAACGCCGTCGATCTAAGCAGCCCCTAGTAAGCCTAATGGGCCAAACAAAATTTATTTCATCTAACGGAACTGTTACATAAAGTGTGTACTGCTGTTGATGCCGTAAAGTACACGATACCTAATCTCGACTTCATCTTCTCACGCAGACGCGAGGGTCCATTATTCTATTTCTGTCACCCGGAACTTCCACCTCTAATGTATCGAAATGTAACTACAACAGGTTTAATTCGTCACCAGGTTGTAAGCAACCCGTTAAACGGCATCTTGATTATTAACTATGTCACCACTTTTTTCTACACAGCACCGAATGATCTTTCTGTATGCTCACAATACTACCATTTCGAAAGTTGCTATAATTTTTAACTATTTCCTGATTGGTATCTTGCAATGTATTACTCTGCTGTGAAACATTTTACGTTTTAAATAAAACCGATTCGATAAATATGAATTTTTGATCTACTGGGATGTACGATTAACGGAATCAACCCTATTAAATCGATTGACCACATAATAAGCAAGCGTAAGATGCAAATACGTGAGATGTAAGCAACACAATACAGCTGTAAAATGTTGAATGGTTTCATGGGAGCTCAACAATAAATTGACCTACCACAGAACTCGCAGAATTTAATCCAGCAGGCAAGTTCCTCCCACCCAGTGTTCATCAATTCCAGATCAAAGGACCCAGTGATTGATTCCTTCTGTTCTTCCCTCCGACCATATTGTTGCCATTTGCTCAGCAATTTCGTAAAACGTATATCAAACGGTACTTTAAACAGCGGCGTTATAGGAATATCAGTCTGCGTGGAGGAGAAACAATTCTGATCAGTGTCATTTGGTCCATGTTCAAGCTGCCGATCCAAAAAGTGTTCATCAGCTGCAACGTGACTCATTGACGAGGCACATGGGCGAATTCTCTCAATGGTGGTCGGCGAGACAGGTCTTATAGGGCTGGGCATTGAATCCATGATTTCGGGTGAATGTTCCACTGGTGGCGTCCTGTTTGTTTCCACATTTGCATCTGTCAGATCGTTCGTACAATCCATCGCTTCACAGTCCTCCATCAGACTTTCTACAGCGGCGTCAATTTCGTTTTGAATGAGTTCATCGTTGATATCATACTCGGGAATATATGAACAGGGAACACGCTCGGCTTGATTGGCTTCATTCGTATCTTTCCCGTTGTCTTCCTGTTTATCCATTGATTCGGTCGTTCTGATTGACTGACTGATTGCTGCTTCTGACGAGTACCATCGGAAACGCTTCTTTTTCTCTTCGAATCCGGAGGAATCCGGCATCGATGTTGTCGTTGTTGAAAGTTGAGTTGTGGCAGGTTGGTCTGAGAATGGGGTTACCTCTGCTGATCCTTCGGAATTCCAACGAGGCAATGGCTATCGAAAAGGCAAATTCAACATTAAACGAAAAGTACATATTTTTCCATTCCCATTACAAACCATTCCTGATTCCGTACTGTTTGAGCTAACCAACCGCACCCAACATGATTTGGTTCCGTGTTGCTTGAACAAGAATCTTTTACAAAAAAATAACTTGCCTGGATTACGTATGGTCTTCATTTATCATCTAGATTTTGCTGACTTTTCAAGGTCCAAACTCCTGGGCTTATTGTAAACTTTATCACATATGGATAGTAGCCTATCATGCAATAGAGTCAAAACGGTGCCTTAACGAGGAAACCAAAAGTTTAAATTCCCATCTTTTGCCCTTTTTAGAATTTGTTATGATTCCATGTTAAATAAAATATAATTCTGACCTCAAGTTGATGTAAACGGCAAGAATGAACATGATCCGAAGGGATGCCATTGAATTTCAAGAAATTCAAGAAATACTGTTTTGCGATGATGATCGTGATAACAGGGGATGTCACAGTGGTGAAAAACATTGATGCTCAAGCTTAAAATCCTCCCTTTACATGAAAATGATAACTACTACGCCGAACAGGGTAGAGTTGGAAAGAGAATGAACCACTTAATTTGATATCATCGAAAGTTCATCTCTTGACAGGGGCTCGATTTGTGTTACATGGAATATCCTACTTATCACGAAGGTAGAAATCGTGACGTGTGGTTTGATAAATCTTGAGCTCCAATATTATTGGATATAACTTTCATAGTTTTCATCCGATCGGTGTTTACCACTGTCGGGAGCTACTCGGAGAAATACTCAACGTGAAATCAATTTCACTCCAATGTTCTCAACGGGAGGCTGGGAAATTCGCGGCTAAATCGAGTGACGAAATATCTCTACAACTCGTCACTTTCCGTCAACTCCACAATACCACACAAACCAACCCCAGCCGTATCGATTTTTGTGCTTTCATTTGTGCTTTTGGTTGACCCCGTTAACATGAAACGATCTGATGTTCGCGAAACATGCGTCGTCAGTGGTAAGGTCAAAGCTGTCACGTGTCGTAACTGTTCCCACACGTTTCAAGCAAAATGTGACAAATCATTGACCCCAGAGGCGTTATCGATCCTGAATGCTACCTGTGCGATAATTGTCGAACTGAACCAAACGCCGATTTAGCTGCTCGAACAAGTGTCCAACAAAGCAACCTGAATGATCGGATGCTGAGCTTAGAGCTCGGCATTAAAACTTTGAAGGCATCAGTAGAGACTCTGGTCACCGCTCAGAATAATCAGTTTGCCTGTATAGGTTTCGACAAATCGAAAACCACTGACAGTAATACCAGTCACATAAAAGCTGCATCTTCGCACATCATTTAACACGAAGTTCAGCTGTTGCAAATGTGCCGGAGAGTCTTGAAAGTCCGAAAAAATTTACGGAGCCAAAGCTACCTGCTCATCTGAAGGTTCAGCGAAAACCCTCAGGTTCAAAACCAAAAGTCTCGGCGCAAAATACTCCTATAGTGGACATGATAGGTATTCGATCTAAGGCAGTTGAAACGTCTCACAACCAGCGAAAGCGACAGTCACACAGTGTACATTCGCTCCAGGGACTAAGCGTGATTTGCACCAAAGTAAAGGAAACGAGTGCACCTTACTAGACGAAAGGCTAAAGCATGATAATGAATAATGGAGAAGTTTCTGCAGCAGCATAGACTTGGAGCCAGTTGAACCCCTATCATTGACACGATTGAATCGCATCCTACTTCATAAAATCTGGAACAGCCAAGACTGCTTAAAATCACGGTCAACTCTGAAAGGAATCTAGAAAACATCTTACTATCCGCTTTTCTCCTGCGTAGGGAGCGTTCAGAGACCACTGCAAATATTTTCCCTGACGTGCTGTGGTAGGAACTGATCCGAAACGCTCTGCAACAGCACCAAACAAAGAAGAGGGATGATCGAAGCTTAATCCTTTTAGTAGTCCCAGAATCTGATGAAGCAACTGATAAAGCAGTGCAGCGCAAACACGATCAGCTACAATGGAGATTCATCAGCGATATACATGGCTTGCATGATGTAGTTGTGACGGACACGTTACGCATCCCCAAATCTACGAATTATAAGGACATCGGTCCTATGCCCCTTAAAATAAATTTTACGCTGTGTTGAACACGGTCAAAACTCGTTTGGAAAATGGTCGCAGATTAATGCCACAAGAAAATAGACTAAGCGCATCGAAACTTTATATTGGAGAGATAGATGCAGCACAAAGTCCAATAGAAACCACCAAGTAAATCAGTAATTGCAGTGTCAGAAACAAATGCACTATAGAGCACTATAGACCACGGTTCGAGGTTATTCAAGGTAATCCACGGTTTTTAATAGTCTAAGAAGCAACAAACTTAACAACAACCCTTTGATGGTAAAAATTGAAATTTAAGTGCATAAACAAGATAAGGAAGTAGATTGAGCAGTATATAAGTGTCCGGGAAACGAATAATTCAATAAAAATTCATCTAATTTCGTTTTAAAATCATGAGTGAAATAAAAGTCACGTCGAAACGCCTCCTTCAAGCATTATTTAATCTAAAAACCGGAATGTTTTAAAGGTCCGGAGGAATAACCCCGAGAATATTGAGGCAATGTGCGAATTTGCTATATAAACCACTCGCATGCCTGTTGAAACAAACACTGGTAAATAGAGTAATTCCTACAGATTGGAAACGCGGAATAATTTCTTCTATTTATAAAGGTGGAAATTACTCCCATGTTTTTAATTACAGACCCGTTACTCTGTTTCCTGTGATTTCAAAATTACTTGAGCGACTCATTGTTGACGATCAAATGGAACATTTCGAAAATAATCCGTTGCATTCGAGGAAACAGCATGAGTTTGGACGGAATTATCTCTGTTTATCTAATTTACTGATAACGCTGGATGATTGGACAAAATCGGTAGATAAAGGGCAAACAATACACGCCGGCTACCTAGATATCTCCCAGGCATTTGAACGTGTTAACTGTAGCCTACTACTGCAGAAGCTTGAAAGGCTTGGTATCACCGGAAAGTATTTGAATTGGCTAAATGACTACCTAGCAAATCGCACCACCAAGGTGCGTGTTGACGGCGCATTATCAAAACCAATCGCAGCAACTAGCGGAGATCCCCAAGGTTCACTCCTTCGCCCGATCCTCTTTCTACTCTATGTCAATAAAGTACCGGATATTATTCGTTGTAACATTTCGTTATTTGCGGACGACATAAAGATAAGGCGTTGCACCCGTTACCCAGAAGACAGTCTGCTATTACAAAACGCTCTTGATACGCTTCACAGCTGGTCGTTGAAGAACAAACTGCCGTTTAACTTCAACAAATGCAGGATCATGAATGTGGGGAATCGAGTAGAGTTCACATATCATATAGGTTCGCATGTCCTTGAAAATTGCTCACTCACTAGCTGTATGAATTTAAAAAGAAATTAGACGAATTTTTATTGAATAATTTGTTTCCCGAACACTTATATACTGCTAAATCTAATACCTTATCGTGTTTTATACACTTATATTTCAATTTTTACCATCCCCATGTTTATTGTTAAGCTTGTTGCTTTTTAGACCATTAAAAACCTTGAATTAAATTGAATTAAATTTGTGATGTTCCCCTTCGGCTACTGTATCATACATGATACGACTAACTCGTTTAACTCATTTACCTTGAAGAATGCAATTTAGAATCTAGATGGTATGCCTCTTCGGACGAGATTACTTCAATTTTGGGTAAGAATCGTTGAGTCGTGACTCCGCCTTACTACCAGATATGTAAAACTTCTGGTTTGGTCAATTAAGGCTGTTGAGTCTGTCAAACACTTCGTAAAATAATCGCTTTTCAGAGTATCATTGATAATATTGCCTCGGCTGCCACTGAATACAAATAATACGGGACAAGATAATCGATCGTATTCACGAAACGCTTTCCATTTGATTAAGAGGACGTTTAATGGTTGTTGCATGACAATTCAGTGGTATTCGGTTATCCGTTTAAGCTTTAACTAAAAAAATATCATCTCACCTTTGTACGCATGTAATCCAACATTGATGTCTGGATCAAAGGTGTTTGAGGTTGATGAGGTGTGCTAGCAGGTGTCCACTGATACGTCAAATGCGATCTGTTAGATTTCGACCCTGAGAACGTTCTAGACTGGGCGGAGAAGCGTTTAAAAGCTTTCGGTTTCGTTGTAGCTTTCGCTGGGGTTGTTGTGACAACTGACCTGTTGTCAACCGTCTGGCAATTTTCTGTGACTTTCGGTGCCGTTTGTGGTAACTCCGGCCAGTTATTTACAATTGCTTGCATTTGAGCGGAATTGAAAGCAAGCTCTGTACTTTTCTTATCAGCGAAACCGAGGGATAATTTCGGCAAAGTTGCTGGCGTACATTCACGTGGCGTCGTACCAATCAGCCTCGGGGTATTGTTTGGTAAATCGGTGTTCAGCGTAAAAGTCGTAAACATATCCACTCCGGCTATTAAGCGATAAACAAAATAATCAAAATCAAAAAAAATAATTGAAATTATGGGAAGAAGAAATGAAGATAAACGTTTTTACGTTTTTACGTTTTTTTATTTATTACCGCAACTGGCTTATGACAAGAACTCACCGAAATTAGTGCTCAAAAGAGATACGTTGAATCTACCGTGGGCTTTTTGCAGAGGAATAAAAACTTCCTGCTGCTGTTCTGTGCCGATTAGGGTGTTAGATCTGTGTGAATGGAAAAAACTCCTTAAACCTACGACAAATTGGTATTAATTTTATTCACTTAACTGTATGTATCTCAGACTCATATTCTAAATAATTTTTAAAGTTTAACGGCTTATAAAACATGCCCTATTTATACATTTTTACGGCGCCAGTTTTTCACAACTTCTTCTCACCATCCAAGAAGAATCAATCCGTATTGAGAAAAATTGAAAATCTGTTTTTGCAGACAGTGGAGTAACAATACAGTTTCCAAGTGGTGGATGACAGGATCTCGCGCTTTACAATATTATTGAGAATATCTCTGCTTTTTACCCATAAATTATATCCCTTGTACCTGCAGAAGGCTGAACTAGATCAGTAGTACAATAAATGAAATAAGCAGCCAATCGTTTTCTCTTCTTTTGATCAATGTCGAACATGTTTATAGGTAAAACGAGCATGACTCTTTAATGTTTCACAGCATTTCAAATGACTAAACAGTCTGAATTGGGGGAATAAACTCTACCACAGTGTTCACACCGGTAAGAAATACTTTGCCCAAGGGCGGTAAGTACACGCCGTCGGTGTGATATACTTACATTAGCCGAGAGCAGTATATGCTCGTTAACCCAGCTTGAAGACGACGCTTAAGACAGTGCTTCCGAAGTAAGCATGTTTTTCTCAACTCCTAGGGCGAATGCCAATAGCTTTCGTGTTTCTTCTGCAAACGTTTTTGTACCACAAAGTTCGACTGTCCATAGAGTGGATATTTTGGAATACGACCATTGTGTGTCTCGTACACGTCACAGCCAGCGTATTTGGCGCTGTCGTTGTAGGTTTAGATCGCGCATAAGGTAAGCAATCGAGTCAAATGACAAAATGCTGCGGCGTAATTATATTCGTCACCAGACAACAATTATGCACATTTTGCGTCAGCTTCATCACCCTTTAGCACTAATAAAGCGCTGGTGCATTGGACATGCCTAATCCATCACACGGAATCGCATTTTCCATTGTTGTTACTTCACTTTTCTATAAATTTGGCAGTGAGAGACACCCGTAATTTCATATAAATCGATTACGATATAACTATTGATAAGATTGCATTCTTTTTGCCATAAAATTTGAAGTACCATGTAAAATATTGTGGCAGATTTGTGTTTACTAAAGAAGTTTGTTAATTACAATTAATTGCTATACTATGTTTGGGTTAATCCTGAAACAAGAGTAATTCAAAGAAATCTACGCTGCATGGTAGCAACAACACTTTTCGTAAGCATCGCACAGATTCTGATTTTGGGTTTCATAAAACAGATATTAGGTTAAAAAACTCAATTGCATTGATTTCCATCACACACACCCTACGACCGGTCACATGCGCTGCAGCTTAACATTTCAGCTATAGCTAACCACGCACTCACTTACTTGAACACAAATTTAGCCAAGAGTTCGTTATTCCCGTTACCAAGCAAGAGTGTTACGCTGTCCTGGGCGCACTCACGCTCAAGCTTCACAGTCAAGCGTACCATGTGACCCTTCGGACTGAGTGATGCTATCTATAAAGTCAACAAAAACAAAACAAGTAGTCATGATAACACAAGTTGAAAACAATCGGCTGGAACCAAAGTAATGTGTTGCTCAAATTTCCCGCACTTACACACCACTACCGGTTTCTGGCTGTTTGCCGTCATCAGATGGAGACAGTAAGATTAGGTTCACGCTGGAAAATTTTTCCTATTTTGTTTTCATATCGGTCCCAGACATCATTCAAACCAAGAATTGTTCCAAACTCACATACCTACTACAAAATCGCACATGGTCATCCACGTATGCATCAGTTAAGCGAAATTGTTTTAGGAAGCGCTCGTTATGCATCACGAAGTGGTTGTTAGCAATTCAAGGTGTGTAACATTTCGTCACTCGTTTGGAAAACACTGGCAAACACGTTCCAGCCGCAACAGCACTTGTCATGTTCGGAACATGTCCCTATGTTCCAGGACTGCTCCTGAAATACGTCCCACCGAATTGGTTTCACCTTTGAATTCCTGGCCGTTTAGTATTTTCATTGCATATAGAAGCAATCAGATGACATCACATCACGCTGAAAAGTTAAGTGTACAATAACAATATTTCCTACAATTTGTATCGATCGAAGATATTCCAGATCTCATTAATCGTTTCCAACAGGCCCATACTAAGATATTTGAATATATTGGAAACCGATCTGGATTGGTAGTCATAAAAAGAAAGTTTGCCATGAATCAGTTGCTAGATCCACTCGGATGTTCACTTGATAACTTCGTCAATGCAACCGCGTAATACAATGTATTTTACGTTACAGTTTAGTTCATTAGAAAGGCTGGCAAGATCAATTTGCGATTTGTATTTTAGCAAAGTAAGTGAAGCTAGCATAAGAAACAATCTGCGGATAATATAAATGATTTCATATTGGCCTATTCGCATTAAATTATCATAACTGTCATTCTTCAATATTTTCATGAATAGTTTCCATTTTATAATTTTAAAGCGTGTGAAGTATTTCTTTAAATACGTTTGATACCTTTTCAATTTCGAGGGAATATTTCGGAACAGTCATGATATAAGCTTGAAGCTTTTCAGCGCATGGAGCCAATCGACCAAGTTTCTGGAATATAAAGACAATCAAAATCATAACCAGTTGATGTTTCTTTATGGACAATCCACAAATTATTTCAATTTTTAACAGAACAAAGAAGCCTCACATCTTTCAGCTCCGAGAGACTGCACTTTTCGATACTGCTCATGGTCATCAAACCCAAATCCAGTAAACTGTCCACCGTGTCATTCGTGATGCCAGGACAAAATGTTAAAGAGACCAAAGGGCGATTCAGCCAAGTCCCGTAGATCAACGTCTTTCGAAATTCCAGTATATTGACCATACATTTGTATTTAGATGTTATCGGAGGAAGGCGTTTAAGAGTTTCCCCCGTCTGGGATTCTGATTCTTGTTGATTAATCCAGAGTAGGCTCGCCAAAGCTGGAAATTGAAAATTGTGTGGAAGCACGTTTTTCAACAAATAAAACCCAAATTGTTATCTTTATAATGGCCGAACTTATTTATTTTAAGTATGAGGAATTAATTCGGTAAGGTTATCGTTAGATTGGGTGGGCCACCACCACAAATGCCGTCGACGCTTTCACAACAAGCCAAAAATTACACGGCCCAAATGTAACGAACTAATAAACAACATGTGGCGGTCTTTATCAACAATTGATGGATATAAATAATAAGCGAAAAACGTATTACGTCCTCCACTCTGCGTTCTACTATATCCATCAACAATGTATTTCAGGTGTTTGCGTGTTCACATTTCAGCAGCAAGCAGCAAATCCCACTCTTTCCAAGGTTGAAGCTGACGCTTCACTATATGTCTCTATATTGAGTAACCGTCAACGAAATTCTTGTCGATAGCTCCAATAGCTCTTTGTAATGCAGGCGTGGCCCAACAATAACCGACTGAAGGTTACAACTCAGATGGAGTGGAGATAGTGAGACACGTTTGTTCTTTAGACATGATTCTGTCATCCCAAGTGACGCTTTCAAATCGCGTGGACATGCTTTGTAGACCAGATTTACACACCCATTCTGCATTTGGTATTGTGCCCACTTTAGCTATGCCCAACATGCGACATGCAAAAACTTCAGCTTTCGTTCATGCAGGGGTGTGAATGGTTCACCCATTCTCGAGCGATCAAAGGTTTATTAATGGAATGGTTAGTTTGCATTTGCCCACCTGACGTTAAAACCACAGCTGAGTTACAGCAATGTTATCAGCAGATGACTGAATGCCCTTGGCCAGTTTGTTTCTAAATTACGAATAATCAATAATGGAATTGAACAAAGATACTCGTTTGCATGCATTTCCATCGCACCTCCACGACCGGTTTCGTGATGTTTGCACTCATTAGGTAAGGACAGTAGGATCTTGTTCCGCGTGCGCTTGAAACAGTGGAAGAATGGAAAACAAGTTGAGCTTGTGTACTACTGTTGGATAAGGTTGGTAGGACCAACCTGTTCAATCACACGTAATTTTTTCTCGGTCACAATTTGCTTCACTTGAAACACTTTGCCTGAAGAAATCACACGCACGGAATCTGTTGCGGTTTTTGCTTCCAACCTCGATGAGTATATGAACGAACCATGCGGTATATGACTGTCCCTATTGATTTGTGAGAGATTATATATTTTTACACCTTATACCTCGTCATCGTATGGTTATTGTTGAGCTTACTGCTGTTTCTACCATAAAACTTTCTGAGTTCAAACACATGCAGATAGGTAAACAAGTTGCGCTTGTATGCCACTGTTGGATAAGGCTGGTACGACGAATCTGTTCAATCACGTGTCCAAACACATGTATAAAATGGGTTAAACCCATATCCGTGAACCAAAAATGCTCATTTGTCTGCATTCTTATCCTACACCCCCAAGGCCAGTCTTAGTTTATAGTGATGGAAAACCAAGTGCATCTATTGATCGATCTGCTAAAAGTTAGACATTCGTCCTTTTTGTTAATAAATTTTAAGACTTATGTGGATACTATGATTCATCAGGTTCACCGAGACTGCTTAGTTTTCTTTACAGTCTCCTTATAAGTTTTCCTCTCCATTGGGATTTCAAGTATTTCCAATGAAGCCTGCTAGGCTTACAATGTGGCTACCTATTGTATAAACGAAAAAGCTATGTTGCTTGAACCACTCAAATTCAATTTCAGATACCTCATTTGTATATATGCAACTTGAATAAGCTTCTAATGCATGGTGTTGATTAACGGTTGTTATAATTGTGTGAGTTGTTATTTACTCGGTACTAGGGATCGAGTTATCAATAAATGGCAGGTATGTCGAGTTGACGCAGGTAAAACTGTTCGTTTCGATAGCTAAGGGAAGCCCAAGTGTAGTTTGCAATTATGCTACCTAAGCTTCATT
>JACCGJ010009563.1:0-55304 GCA_013407085.1 Atriophallophorus winterbourni | reverse complement strand
AAAATGGTATGGTAGAAAAAGCATTAAGCCTAACAATAACCATAGGATGACAAGATATTTGGAACATATAAAAATATATAAAAAATATAAAATATCTCAAAAATCAATAGGGACATTCGCATACCGCATGGTTCGTCATAAACTCATCGAGTTTGGAAGCGAAAACCTCAACAGATTCTGATAGTGTGATTTCTTCAGGCAAATAGTTCCAAGTGAAACAAATTCTTACGGAGAAAAAATTACGACGTATATCCAATCGAGAATGCGGAATGCTTAAAGCCTTTGAATGTGTTCGAGTAAGGTAATTGTGCTTTAGCAAGTGTTTAAGGGGATGGTTTACAGAATTCAGGATTTTGAAGGTCAACATAAGGTCATTACGTATCCGCCGTTGGGTAAAATCTTGTAGGTTCAGTTTTAACATTCGCTCTGTGAAAGGCAAATTTCTGTACCGGGAGACCAACTTTGTAGCACGATGATAAATCCTGTAGAGTAGTTCGATATCCTTCCTCAGCCATGGTGCCCAGGCTTGGATGGAATATTCCATAACAGGACGTATATATGTGTTAATTGCCCGGGGTAGGGTTTCGGGCGTAAAAATCCGGAATATTCTTTTGAGAAGACTCAAGATACGACAAGCTTTATTGTACACCATCCGGCAATGCTGTCCAGGCTTAAGGTTAAACGAAACCCAGATACCCAGATCTTTTTCTGCTGTTGTCCAGACGAGATCTTGCGTGCCAAGCTGATACGTGTGGTGCAGAGATTTCCCAAACTGCAGCATTTTACATTTCGCAGGGTTAAATGGTAACTCATTTAACTGGGACCAACAAAATAAGATGCTTAGATCCCGTTGTAATGTCATATAGTCATTAACAGAGCTGACACGTTTCCATATTTTAATATCATCGGCAAATAGTATCAAGTTGCATCCAATATCCTCTACTATATCGTTCATATACACCAAGAATAGAAGAGGTCCGAGCACCGAGCCTTGCGGAACTCCACTCGTGACGTCTATTTTTCTAGATAAGGTTCTGCCAACGCGAACTTGGACGTGTCTATCAGTAAGATAGTCCCTTATCCAATTCAGCAATATTCCCGTTATTCCATAGGAATTCCCGTATTCCATAGGAAGTCCTAGTCCATTGACAAAATTCCAGACAAATAAAATCATAACTAACCGCGATGGCAATTAATTGGTGGTTTGTTCCTTCGATCCACCCATTTCGTTTCAATTTTCACGCTTCAGTATTTTCTCTGCCTCAGGTTGCATTAATTTTGTGGTTCGCTTCAATTATTCGTCTAAGCTCCTAAGTCAAATAACGTGCCTATGAAACTCCCTTTTATTTTATGCAATCCACATTCTTGTATGGCTTACGTTTCGATAACTAGAGCCGTAATTAAAATCGCTAAATATAAATGACCGTAAGAAACTGTACACACACAATGTGTGTTTGAGTTCCATTTACGGTGTTTCATGATAAGTTGCGAGCGGAATACACACCTGTAATAATATGGCGAGCCAAACGCAATACTCGCTGAGCATCTTGTTGCAACGAATAATCGGTCAACTTGCAGCCGCCGAGTTGGGCTTGCAACAAACACACGATTTTCATTGGCACCGTGACAATTCTGCCATCCAAAGGAAATCTGCAAATACAATACAATCACGAGTCAACTGATTTCGGTTCTCAGAAAGATTTAAGGCTTTGTATTGGAGAAGGGAATTCGTGAATACCTGAGAGCATATTTCCCGCGCGCACGATTGATGTTGTTGAGCAGCGTCTTCTCATTGTTTCTTAGTGGAATATCCGCCAGTTCACTGCAACAGGCTACAAAATGGATCTGAAAGTGAACGATTCTTTATTAGCTAGTGCGTATCAGATAGTACATGGAACATCACTCTTATTGGATAGATAATCCCCAAAAGCATAGCGTTAAAATAATCCAACTAACTTCGTGATGTGGTAGAAATGGTGGTTTAATTTTTTATTTATTGAACAGAAAACGGCTGCTGTTTATGATCAACATAATTGCTTGGGTTTTAGTGGCACCCATAGCTGTTGCTGTCAATTTTTTGCAGGTGAAAGGATCTTCGGCCTTAGACTAACCCAATACCGTGTAGCTTATCTTGAGATGGTTTCCCTGCGAAATCGTTGTCTAGTTTCAGCTGCTTAGTCAGCCGCAATTCCCAATACTCTAGGAAAAATGGATACTTCGCTTACTAGCCAGTCATATTTCTTTTTATCCTTTTCTTAATCAAAGGAGCTTAAAGTAAATAATAATCTAGAGTCGACGGGAGCAATATTTTCGAACATAAGTTTACCCAAGTTCTTTTTTCATGACGCAACTTTCAGATGCATAATCGGACTCATTTCTTGAAAAAAACATACAATGTCGGCTATTATTAACGATCGATTTTACCAATATACTTACTAAATCTTCCAAAGTTTCATGTCCGCGTAATTCCCACATCATGCGCACAGTGTTGCATTCCACATAGCTTCGCGTAACCGAAACTCCAAATGCTGCACTCGATGAAATTATGACAATAATATTTACTTGTTTTTTGAACTTGGCCAGTCGTCTCTATGAAGGAAATCAAGCCCAGCTGATGCAGTTCTCTCAATGCACTCAGGCAAGCGTCTGTATGTGGATCAACAAGTGAATTGGAAAGCGAGAATCTACCTCGAGTTGCATTCTCGAAATCCGCTTCACGTTGATTTGACGAAAGACCTGCAAATATAATGAGGAACGTGATAGATCGGTAGGATTATTTCCCTGCTTCTAGAATGTGAATTTGTGGAGGTTAGAAACATTTTTGGTCGACGACGGAAATCGAAATAATAAATTTTGAAATCTCAAATCCAAGTGGTAAAATCAATAGTGTAAATTCAGAAGTAACTAAACTTACCAAAACTAGGGGTTATAGTGGGAATAAGTAACTAAACTGCTTTAAACAGCATTTGATAAGCGACGCAAACATGAAAATGCTTTGACTAGCAAAATAGAAAGGGCAATTGACCGAAATGTTTTTTTCGTGCAGATGAAGTCCAGGAAAGTTTAAGCTAGGCGAAGGAATCCTCGATTGCCAATCCTTACTGGACCGAAATATGGAAAAAGGCGTTGACCAACGTTCTTTGGGAAATTCAGAGCAAAGTCACCTACGTTGCTAACTGTCACAAAGTGTCAAATTTCCGTAAAATCCCGGTTGCCTTCTACGAATGTGAATAACGCGATTACAATTATTTTTTTCGTGCTATTGTCAAGTCAATGGAGGGCTGATGATATTACGTCAAGACGCGAAATTCGGGAACACTCGATTAAAACTCTATTTACGTCGCTTTCTTTATTATTCAACCATCCATCGCATTACGATTCACAACCTAAGGACTATCCGTTAACCACGTATGAATCCCATGAGGCAAGGCAACGCTAATTGGTTGTGTTTATTACACAAAGCTTACTGAACCTGATCTTACTGTCTCCACCTGACGACGGCAAACAGCCAGAAACCTGTAGTGGTGTGTAGGGGATGGGGATGTGAGCAACACATTACTTTGGTCATCCATAAGCGCCTTGAGTGCTTTGACCAAGAATCACTTTGTGATTCTGTGTCTGAACATCGTGGTTCGTTGTACGAACACTATATAACAGTTGCATACAAGCATATCTTTGTTTACCACTTTACCACTGTTTCAAAGCTTACTGAACCTGATCTTACTGTCTACACCTGATGACGGCAAACAGCCAGAAACCGGTAGTGGTGTGTAACGGATGGGGATGTGAGCAACACATTACTTTGAAAGCTATATTGTTTGTTGCAATCACCAAAGACATGATACAAACAAATATGTCAGTTAAGTTTACGAAACATTCAGCTGAACCATAAACTGCGAATAATATTACAGAAAAATTAAACGTGAATGATTCCGAACATTCTGAATTTTCATCGACAACTTACCGTAAAAGTGTGGCGCTTTTTTCGTTCTCACGTACAAAAATGTGGCGGTGTACCAATCGACGGCTTTTGCGAAACTGTCTATCAGACCAAGGCTGATTTCCGAATTCAGATACTCTGGAAGTTTGCTGTATAAGCTGTCGCAGATTTAAAGTTCAACTGCATAATCATACCGACTTTCTATTCGTTCGCTTTGATTCAATAAACGTTCGTATTGGTTCTTTGGTGAATGACGGTATTAGTGAAAATGAAAACTTACTTTCAACTTGTGAGAAGTCATAATGACAGCTACCCCTTCTGTATCAAACTATAATTTGAACAAGCGAGAACAGGTTAACCAGAATGAGCATGAATGCGTTATCTTTTTCGATAGTTCAGCAGTTTATTACATTGAAAGTAACAATAGAGCTTGTAAAAACCGCAGAGTGACAGTTACAGTGGATCATAAACGTACACTTGAGTAAACCTCGGGGTTCTATTACCCTATAGCGGGCCACATTCACATTCAACCTTACCTTACCTTATAAATTTGAATATCGTAGAAACAGTATAGTTTAGAAAAAGTGTATCGAAATAAAATTACTATAATAAAAACAGTTCTGTCTGGTTCACATGACTTAGTTACGTAGAAGAGGTATTTTATATTGTCTATTGCGGTCCATTTGTTCGCTGCACCATACTGTCTGTTCTCAATAGAAATTGCATTTTGAGTGAATGAGTTAACGTACAAAGTGAAGCGTTTTCGCAAATCGTTTTATATTTTCATAGTAGCGAAATTCGCTAATTTATCCGGTTTTATGTCAGTGCTACCATTGTTCTAATCCAGGCGTGACGGTCTCATCCGTTTTCGTCAAATATCTTTTACGTGTTCGCTGTTGTTTAGACGGATATATATTATTTTTGTTGACACGTTAAAATCGAGACACATTGTTCCTTTGAAATAAACGATTCACACCGACTACCCTCGTTCTACTTACGATACAGCATACCCCGAATTGGATTGGTGAAAATGCGCTGCATCGAAATTGGAGTATAAAATTGTAGGAGTTGCCTGTGAGATATACTGTTTTATTTGTTCGTACTTTGTCCGAAATCAAAGATCATCACAAACACAATCACATATTTTAACGCGACTCATTGGAATTACTTGTGCTCCTCCTTTGAACCGCATGGAAGCAAACATGAAAGTACGATTGGTTGAACTTTTATACGTATATCCTTTGGTATTATAGAACTCTTTGCTTTTTTCACCATAAATCTTGAATATTGTAGTTTATCCACTGCAAATGCAAGTTGTAAATTTGTAAACAAATTTCGTATGAATTCGCGGTGCCTTATTACCGATGGCAGCACACGTGATGTTTCACCCTGTGAAATTTAGGGTAATTTATTGGTTTGCTGGTATCTTTCTGAAAACAATACATTCCTTATTTCTAAGTCTTACGCCAATAATTACTCTTGATTCTGTATAATTGAATACCGCCTTATCCACGCCGCGGTGCCATAGCGTATATTGTAGTGCTGTGCATTAGCGACGGTTTTCGAAGAAATCGTTGCTGTTTATCTAAACTTCTTACAAAGTTCGAGGATTGGACCAAGACACTAGACGAAACTAAGGCTTTCGATAGAGTCAACCGTGACAATTTAATAAAGAAGCTCAAAGCATATGAAATAACGGAAATGTTGCTGAATTGGATAAGGGACTATCTTCTTCAAGTCCAAGTTCGCGTTGGCAGCTCCCTCTCTAGAGGAATAGACGTCACACGTGAAATTCCGCAAGGCTCGTTGCATGGACCTTTTCTATTGTTGGTGTATATGAACGATATAGTAGAGGATATTGGTTGTAACTTGATACTGTTTGCTGATAATATTGAAATATGAAAACGTGTCGGGTCTGTTAATGACTGTACAATGGATCTGTGCACCTTATTCCGTTGGAACCAGAAAAATAAGTTACAATTTCACCCTGCGAAATGAAAAATGTTGCGGCTTGGAAAACCTTTGCAACACACGTATCAGCTGGTCAAGCAAGATCTCATCTGGACCACCACCGAAAAAGATCTCGGTATTTGGATATCAATTAACCATCATTGCCGGACAGTGTACAATAAAGACTGTCGTGTATGGAGTCTTCTAAAAAGGATATTCAGGATTTTCACACCCGTAACCGTACACAGGTTAATTAATACGTATTAACGTTCTGTTATGGAATATACTATCCAAGCCTCGGCACCATGGCTGAGCAAGGATATCGAACTACTTGACAGGATTTATCATCGTGCGACAAAGTTAGTAACCCGTAACAGAGATTTGCATTTCAAAGAGCGAAAACTAAATGTACGTGATTTTCCCCAACGACCGATACGGAGTGACCTCCTGATGGCATTCAAAATCTTGAATCCTGAAAACCATCCCCTTAAACAAATGCTAAAGCCCAATGGCCTTACTAGAAAACGAAAACATTCAAATAACATAACCAATATTGCTTTGTGTCAAAGATACTAGAGAAAATCCTCGGTCATATGAGCCGCAACGACCTGTTAAGGAATAAAATAGTCATTTTCAACCCTAAGTTGCAGTGGCTTCATATTCGAACATTGTTCATTTCTAAACAATATTCCGAGGCCACCCAATAGAAACATATTCGTCCCCTGCTCCTTAAAGTAATGCTGGAAACACAGAAAGTCTGTTTTTATTGAGATGGAACAAAGCAAAGCAAGTTCAGAATTTCCTTTCTTATTCTACAGACAACCGTCGTAGCTTACCTGAGGGCGGCCTGCACGACCGATCATTTGAGATAGTTGGGTGGCACTGTATCCTTTGCATTCCCCATTGATCAGTTGCTCGGTGTTCTTTATGATCACCATAAATGCTGGTAAATTGAGTCCCATTGATAACGTACTAGTGGAAGCTGCGTGGCACGTTACCGAAAACGCAAACCTTACCAAGGACGGGTAAACAACCAGCGATGAACATTTTTTCGATTATTTGCCGATCGTCTATGTTCAAACCAGCGTGATGATACCCAACACCAAGTGCTACAAAACCTTGAAACGATATCGGTAATTCATTTTCGAAACAAATCGCATCGGATTGATAATCAAACGTAGTATCAAATACGGTGTTACGTACGGGCATTCAGCCCGCGATTTCGAGTTATCATAATAGGAATGTGATAACAAGGAACAGATGTGGCAAAGGGGGATAAATAGTCAAAGTTAATCGCTTGTTTCTCAGAAAACCGGTCAGCTTAAGTAGGTGCATCGTCGGTGAATAGGGAATTTCGCGAGGTACTAGGTTAGGCATGAGAGCATTGTTTAACAGTCAGAATTCAAGGGAAACAACAATATTTCATCAGTTTCTATTCTTCAATCAAACGCATTGCCTAGAATTGGCTTGTGGATTGAAGTTGAAAAATGTTCACTAATAAAATACTGTTAGAAAAGTTTAATAAAACCAAACAAGTTTGAAAATAGAATCGGAATAATTTCGGACCAACCGTTAAAACTCTTATAAATAACCATTGTTTTATTACCAACGAAATGTTGAGATATCCCTTGTTCAAACGTCTATATGTGTGACGTATAAGAAAGGGGAAATCATTTGTTCGGCTTGCCCTGTCATTTACATAGCACAGACTTTCAGAAAACTTCACACCAGAATCGAGGAACATCGAAAGCGTGTCAAAAGGCAACTCCGAGATGCGAGAGAATATCAATCCCTTGGCAGACCATGTATCAAATACAGATCTCAGTGTAGATTTAAACAATGTCAAAGTGTTAAAACGCGGTATTGAACCGTATGCCGAGTGCCTACATGCTGAAGCGGTCGAAATTGTCAAGGCAAATAGATTGGAGCTTAGCACTGATACGAACGTAAGTAGCCCATATACATCTTATACTCAATGCTGAATTAGAATTTTGTTTGTTTTGTTACAAAAGTTGTTTAAACTTAAACCCATTAGTTCTGTACTTTTACAGATATGAGCCATAGTGCCAACCGACCTTGACCATGTTCACTTGTATCAGATTGCTGAGAATATTAGGCAAATCGACCACTGATCCTTGTCATGCCTACGTGATTTGGCATTCACTTGGGCTTAGTACAAGCTGCTTAGCTCTAATGTCAAAACGGAAATGGTGGTTGAAATAGTACTTATTCATAGTCCTTGTCCTGACTATCACCCTTGGTTTGACGAAGCTTCTGTGTTAGAAGTGAAACGTTACCCAAAATCTGTTTTAACGTATTGCATATAATTTTCTTTCCCTGATGAATATACGACCGGTCTCAAACATATTTAATCAATTGGAATTGGCTAAATAACGTTTAACTTGAGCAAACTCTGTTCACCTGAAAATCCTTGGGCGTTTGAGCTTAAAGCAAACCGCTATCAAACACAGTATTAACGGATTGTTCCATAAATGCTACTTTTAAAACTATGTTCACGAATTTGTGGGATTAGTTAATCAATTTTCCGTTTTCATCCTTTATTTAGTACCTGTTGTTCACTGTTAACATTTGTCAACGATGAATTACATCTTGCAAACGCTGTAGTTGTAATGGTTCGATAAATTTTTAAACCAATATTTTACTAACCACCATATAACATCGGTTGATTCAACCATAGTAAAGAACAGCTGATTATCCAAGTCGTAAAAACAATCACCTTCCAACCCTTCAAGGGTATTTAATATCCCTTCTTTACATCGCCCCAAAACAGCACTCACTTTTCAATGTGGTATCTACGATATGCGTGGTCAAATTCTGCCGCATTTCCAGGAGCGAGGGTTCAATTTTGAATAGATTGTGTTTCACAAGTTCCCGGGCAGCTTGTACCGTTCCTCTCCGGGTAGTGCAAAACTGTGAAAAACAAACGGTAAGAAAGCTAAAAACACATACCAGCAATACAGCCTTTCCTTCCGAGTAGTATTTTATCACGTCTGGCAATTTTTGTGTGAGAATGTTGTCAAATTGGTAGATGGATTGCCCGTCCGGTTTGTAGTAACCAATGACAACTTTTCTAATTTGTGAAGCTCTGAATTCATCTCCGAAGCTAAGTATTAGTTGAAATGTAACTTCTAGTGCAACTCACTGATAAAATGCCGCTTTGGATTCAACACTACTCAGCCAGGATGCCAACTATGGATAGAATAAAAGGAATATGGGAAAACACTCACATCTTCAGAATTGGACATGGTTGCAGAAACGCAAACAAAGCGTGGATTAGAGAGCAGCTTAATGCGTGTAATTAGAACTTCAAGTAGAGGACCACGATCAGGGTCCCTCAACATGTGTATCTATACAAATTTGAGTCAAAACGATTGTGATTACTTCATCAACAAAACAGTATCTGATCAAACGTAAAAGATCCAGGTCTTCTTCGTTGGTTTTCACTATCCCATCCAATTTTTCCTGAAATAAAGTCGCTCTGAAGCCACAGTGGACTCACTGGAGTTGTGATAATCACAGTTGTGTTCGAGATTTCGTTCATTTGAAACAAATCATTGTCTCCCGTGGAAATAATGAAATGCAACGGTGTTTCTTTGAACCGGGATTTCCATTCGTTGAACTTCTCGTTACAGAGCGACTTCAAAGGGGCAACTACCACTAAGTAGACGTACCACATTCCGGAACTTACCATACAAAATGCAGGACCTGTCATTCGATGGATGCGATTCGAACTCTGTCAAATATCGGATCAGGTTCAATTCAAATATGACCGTTTTCCCACACCCGGTGGGAGCAGACACAATCAAGGAATTATCGGAGGCGAAAATCTGTCCGAATGAGTAAAACCCAATGCGTACGTCTTTACACAATGCTGACTGAACTTTGTTGAGCTCTTCAAAATGGAAAATATTTCTATACTTTTCAGGGATATAAATATTCATCTGCAAATATTAACAGTTGATTAGCGTTACATAAACAACATTATGGTTTTGCTCACATTCAAATGCTACGCAAAATGCTATATTACCGTTTCAGTTGCGTTGCACACACTCGGTGAGAGAATTCTATTTATCTACTTCAAAAAAATTAAACTTCATTATGAAATACACACTAGAATGCATTATAGAACAAAATTTCGTTTATTCGTTCATAGGAAATGAGAAAGCGTATTCGAAATGTGTTATTCCATTTTTCGTATTAAAGAACGTTGAAAAACCATTTGAACCAGGTTAATATTGTGGACGTGTGAAGTGCATTGGAGACGAGTCCTAAATACGAGTGCGTTTGGATGATATTCATAGCACAACCCTCTGGCACAACACAAGTGCTGTAAGTGCAGCAGAGTTCAACGATATCAAGCGCAAACCCGCAATAATTCGTGATCTTGAAGGACTGTATGTGAGAGGATCGAGCGACAACAACTTTGGACAAGGTCAACGGGCAATACCTGAAAGACCGAACAGTGAAAATGTCCTTCCTTTTGGGATCTTTCCTAAAGGGGGATAATTCGAATAAATACGGATACACTAGAACATCTACAGCGATCGCCAGTCTGGTGAAACCGGTCTTTAAAGTGCGGATTTCCGGGCATTGAAAGAGAGACAGCATATTGTGCAAGAACTTAACAACGTGCATAAGTTTAGAATCTTTGAAAGTTTTCATGCTGTAACACAAAGAGCTGGGTAAATAACTCGTACTAGTTAAACAGAATGGCGCTGTTTTAAAATACTGACTTCATTGCGATAAAATAAACTGTTTTCTACTAAGTATGAGGACAAAGAGCAACTTATTCCCGGCTATCACATTTTCTGGAGGCACACGTTTAGTCGTGTCGCTGGAGTGGTTATCCCAATTCTAAGTTTTCGCGAGCGCTACTTATTGTTTGAATTCACACACAACATTTGACAAGCGTTCAGAAATCACATGTGAATTGTTTTCGTCTATCATCGGATAAGTTACTGAAGGCATGTGTGCCGCTGAACTTTAATACGCTATCGACCAGACACTCTTTGTGGATGGGAAAATACTCCAGAAATGTAATCAAAAGAACCAAATGTCTCTGGTGAGTTAAGGCAGAATAGCAGTAGGAAAATAGCTTATCTGGAGTATAAGCACGCTCGTTAACATTGCATTGTCAACAATAAAAACAAGAAAGATGCATTTAAGTTGACCTCAGCAAAAAAAAATCGATAGGAAGCTTAAAGTTTTTTGATTACACGCGTGAATACACGAAACTTCCATCACTGTTACCGACGTTAGCGAGGGCGGAAGGTGGAATAAACAAGCAGATTGATTCAGAGTTTGAGCTGTTAACCATATCTCATGGTTCCGTGTATACATTAGAACATTATAATCCACCACATAGTCAACAGTTATCTTAGAAACACCTGGTAAGGTAGTGAATTGATTTCGTCGAGATGATTGAGAAATACTGCTCTGCAGATCTTGATACCCACCCACATCTGCTTGGAGAACTGCTATCGATAATAGATTGTCCGTTAGCCAATATTTTACAACGCTCGATGAAATCCGCTTACTTGCTGGAATGCACAACTTAGAAGAATAATCAAACAAATGTTTAAGTTAGGAGATTATATTTCACCATCTGACTATCAGCTTATTAACTCAACATTCGTCATAGGGAAGAATATCAAAAGAACATCAGCGAGTAATTGGAATATTTCCATTGAAAAATATGGAGGTTTTTACAAGGAACAGCACGGCCTCATCAGGCACATATCATGTGATTCTAATCCCTTAACGTAGCGCGAGCATTAATGTGAGAAAATTGACGAAGGTGCTTTGGTGGATGTGATTTACATTGAATCCAGCAAATCGCTAGACCGCGTATCGGATGGTCTTTTACTCCCGAAGCTTAAGACGCAAATATTGCTGACATTTGAAAAGCTGGATTCTAAACATTTCGTTTTTTATGGAGAAACTGATTTCTAGAATGCGGATTTTCGGGTATTGATAAAGAGAAAGCATATGATGCAAGACCTTAACAATTAGGACACTACGTAATTGAAACAAGTTTGTGTCAACGACCTCTTTATTTAACCGAGATTCACGCGTTTTGTTATATCGTAGGAATCTGTTTTCTGCCCGTTTCTGTTTACAAACTGGTGATTAAATCAAACTGTGTAAAGTTTGCAAGCGGGTGCCATGCATGGTTAGCGTTATGGTCGGAGATGTTGTTTCCATTAAACGATTAAAAGAGCGCTTCATTTATATTTGAGATCTAGTCGAATTTTTAAATTATTTCATTTTTATACGAAATCAGATTCGATCAACCAGCATTAATGAAGATCCAGGTGTCATAGTGTCCGGGGCATTTAAAATAAAAGCAGACTGCTAAAAAGATGTAAAATCTGAATCGGATTGTAAGGGCAATTCATTCGCCGCTCTCTCCTATGACAGCGGATGCATTCAAGATACTATAAGACACACATATTACATTAATCTTCTAACAGAGAATTCAAACTTTATACGAATTAACGAGAAGTGTGATGCGCTGGAAGAAATTCATCTTCGGCGACAAAGATGATTATTGAAATAAAAGCTATGAGCTATGAATAACTTCGAACGAAACTTGAATTATTTTTTACTCGAGTATCGTTAAATTAGTTGTATTTGGTGACAAAAACGGAGATTTATGAATCACTATTCTGATGAACTGTCGAATATTGCACGCTTCCAAAAAATGAATGAAACAAAGGAAATCATATGAAGCTAAAGAAACGTGAAACTCACAGTTTGCTGCGAAATTCACCTTATCATGGAAGAAAATGAACATCTGAAATGGCCTCTACAGAACAGACTCTGCTTCCAAGACAGAAAACAAATAAAATGAGCCTTTGATAAATGTTTGCCAGCTGTTTTGAAAAGATGATCCCCTTTAAACAACAAACGTTTTTCTTAATGATGCTCAAGACTAAACTGCGTCAAAGAGGACAAAATGCTGAGGATTCCACAGAACGTCCCTCTGTTATTTTACAGCAGACACGGAGAAGGATTTCAAGAATTCAATTCGTCAAAATTATAACAATACATCTAGCTGTCTAATTTCTCTAATCGCTTAAATTTACATTGATTTTAGGATCCATGCATTTCAGTTGCATAGATTAAAAGCTTTATTTTCTAAAACAATATTGCACTTACACACTTTATTACCAACATATCTACCCAGAAGTCAATTTTCACACGTAATATTAGCGATGTTACCAACTTAACACTTTTTAACCAAATGGGACTTGTTTTAAGAATGCCTACTTACCGTTTACCGTACCGCGCCTTATTTGCAGAGCCTGGCAGAAGCTGGGAGAAACGATCGGGTGGCCAGTTTATGACGTAGCGCGTTGGGATAAAAAACTCACCGTAGCGCTAGGCTCAGTTGGGTGTATTCGTTTGCCTGGGTGGGGTCTGAAAGCTCCGTCTAATAGCTGGCTGGAAACCTTACGCGATATGGCTACAAACCGAAGTCAGTGGCGCCAGTCTATTTTATTATGTGTGTCATAATTTTAATTCGGTATTATTTTAGATAAAGAAATAAATAAACAAAACATCGCATGCAATGAAACTACAAAAATTGCTGCTTTTTGCGCATTTGCCTTTGAATACTCCGCTTGCCTGCTTTTCCTTTTTTCACGCGCTTGCTTATCTGCTTTTCCTACTTCATATTGCTTGGCACTTTGTCTGGCTCCAGACTTGTGCTTCATGATGATGAACCAAATGATACAACTAGCTACTTGGTTCTCACACACATATATCTGACTTGTCGAGAGTTTCGTGGTTAAAAACAGGGTGGTGATCAACATAATAATTTGTAGTTGTTAGCATTTTGGCACAGATACAAAATCACTTACAGCAAAATTAACCTTGAAACGATTATCACTAAACTATAGAAGACAGATTAATCAATTGGCTTCACAGTAGCTTTATAACTTTTGGTTTTGATTGCAATAGCATGCGACGTAATAATACCGATTAAATTATTTATCCAAACATGTATTTTCATTCAAACACTTGTGATAAAATCATTAGGTATATTTCTGGTCTCATCGAGAAAAATAGAAGACACATTCGACTGAAGCTATCATAAGTGTGCTGAAATAATTGTTACCTTATATATTCCCCGAGTAAAATCTTTGAATATTCGTGGTTTGTTAGTATTGTTTGTTGGCATGTAATTAAAATTTTAAACACAAAATTATAGATTGATCATTTCTCGAGCACGATCATTTGATGGGAGCTATAATGAATATAAAACGAGCTCAATATTATTTCTAAGCAGACATTGCTGGAACTCAAATTTGCTAATCACGCCAATCATATATTTGAAAGAAAAACATCATTTGCATAAATATTTTGCGTTGAGTCGAATCACATTAACTTTGAGTCACAGAGATTTATTCTCTATGGTCAAAACCGTATTTGGTCCAAAACATATCGAGAGAAATGAAACAATTGAGAAACCCCAGCTAACATTGAAATACTTGGAACCATTTCTTGATTTGTAAGGTGGAGTAGTGTATCTCCCCGTCACTCTGTGCGAATAAGCTTAAGAATATTGGAATATATCTGATACATTTTAACTGTTGAATATGAAAGTATTTAGAACTAATCCCAGAAAGCATTAATGCATTCAATAGAAATTTTCTTGGCAGATCCCCACAAAATCGTGGATACATGTAACTGATTATTAACGAAGAATTGAATTTAAAAGAGTTTTTAAGAAAGAAGAATAATGTTTTGCCAAGAGAAAATCATCAACGCGCTTTTTCATTTTGTGAAGTGAGCGTGGACTTTCCTTATGTCCGAGGCAAATATTTCAAACACCGTGATTACATGCATCCGCATATAACGTTATGTCAAATTATGCAATCTCAGTGTTCGACCAATAATAATTTGTTAGATTGCGCGAAGATATTATCTTCTGAGTATATGAATGCTAAAACTTTCCAGGAGATATTGTTCACTGAGCGTAAAATACGCCGAACCCCCACTTTTGTATCTAATGCGTTCTAGCATTGAATATATATAAGCATAACCTTTCCTATTCAGACGTGACAGCTGTTACGTTAAACATGGTCCATTTTTTGAGTTTGTCTCCACGTAGAGTGTTGATTAGAAAATCGAATGTCTAATGCAGTAAAAAGGGCCTCTGTCCGTTGAACTAATAAGATAAAAACGATCAGACATACCTGGATTCAATGACAGTTTCGTTTATCTGCACCAGTAAATGAAAGGTTTGAGATTGTTTCCAAATAAGTAATATCATTTGAATGAGGTATTATTTCTGATTGTTTCAAGTTTCCAGTATCAAGCAGGCTAAATGATCGTAACTCAACTAAAAAAGCGGTTTCAGTACATTGCATCGCGAAACCCCAATTGGTGTAGACTACCGATGCTTAAGTGTTTCAAACACATTGACGCGCTATATGCGACCGATTAAAAACAAAAGAAAGCATGTAATGATTTTTTATAAAGTGTACTGATCAAGTTACGCCAGAAATATAACGTGGACCACCTTATCGAAACATTCGCTGAAATTTACAAGCACAACGTCATTTAAAGCTCTCAAATATTTGAATCGTGATTGCCTTTGGTAACACAAACATACTAGCTCCAAAATATGCTAAAAGAAGACATTCCCTCAATACTTCACAAATATTGATCAACAAATTTAACTTGAAACCATCGCGGACGCGTTAATTAGCACGTCTGTGTCGTTCTTTGTTTAGGTCGAATAACAATTTTGAACCATACACATTTTCATAGAAGCTTATATAGCTTAACAAATTTTGGCATGTTTTACTTGACTTAACTTTACAAAAGGATATTGAAGATCAACTACTCACCTTTTTTTGCGATTCACAACACTTAATGAAGTTCAGTTCAGTTCTGTTCGGAATCGCAAAACATTAAACTAAAATATACGTACGTTACACAACTCGACATCAAGTGTCATTTATTGTTCTCTTCAATGGTTCACATCACATTCAGTTCCTAGTGATTTCAAATGAAATCACAAATTCAATCTCTGTTAATGGTACGTTTAGAGATCACTTAGTGAAATAAAATCAACATGGAAGACTCTTGATCTAAAATAAAACTTGCATGAAGTAAGAATAGGTGAATACACTAATATTTGTTGAAGTTTTCTCGTAAAATAATTAAACAATACGTGATATTATAAATTGTTTTCGATTAACCGCTTCTAAATCACTTTCAAGTTCATTTGTAGTGTTCAGTTCAGTTCAGTTCAGTTGCACAGGACAGTAAGTGGCTAACGAGCCACTCGAGAGTCCAGAATTCCTTTTTGTAAAAAAACTGCGAAAAAGCAACCACCACGGCCAAAGCGTTTTTTTAAATTATAATTTGGATATCCTCGACGATCGCGACGCCAAGGGATTATCCGGTTGTATTTAGGAAGCACCTCGTTATGAATGATGCTGGAAACATGAAAATAAATTTTCCTTCACCAGTACGATGAGAGATCAGCTAAAGAAGAGTGGTGTATTTAAAAAACAGAACTCTAGCATTCACTTACTTACCAGACAACGTTGAAAATGATGAGCTACCTAATCTTGCATAGAATTTTGAGGGAGAATTCAGGAAAAAGCTTACCCTAGATGTGGTTCAAACCGTTCTTAAAACTCGTGCCAGAACAGCAGGATGAAAGTTATTTTGGGAGCCAGTTCTAGAAATTTACCACCCTGAGGCTGAAAAAGTTTTTTTCGGGAGTCTAGTCTACATCGCTCCTTAGCAAGTTTGAGTGAATGTTTGCGGGTGCCAAGATCGGGACTTAGGGCAAAGAAGTCCTTAATGGTAACTTCACTTAACACCTTTAAGATCTTGAAGGTTTCATTTAAGTCAACTCCCAAACGACGGCGCGGAAGTGAGAAAAGATCTAGGGACTTCAGGCGTGCAGCGTAAGATTTCCCTCGCTGACCCTCAATCATGCGAGTTGCGAGACGCTGTAGGTTTTTGAGTCAAACGATTTCCATCTTGTAGTAAGGGCACCACGCCTGGACACAATATTCAAAATGCGGCCGAACTATGCCCTGTAAAAAGGCAGGAATACATTTTTCTTGCATGTTCTCTTTTGTACACAAACGTTGCGATATTGTATGATTATTCGTTTTTATTGCGATATATGCTTCATCGGATATATGCTTGTAAAATACACTTTTTGGTGGTAAATATAATTTCGAACTTACTTTGTCTTCTTCCGCGATTTTGAAGTTTGTGTGAGTAGTGAACTACTTTCACTTTATATATCAGTATTTTTTACATACACTTTTGGCCTTGTATGTTTATTCGTTTTTTGGCCATGTATACTTCATTCGTATTGATGCTTGTACGATATACTTTTTGGCGTTAATATATAATTTCAAACTCTCGGACTTTGTCTTTTACCGTGGTTGCGAAGTTTGTGTGCGCCGCTCCGTGCCGGAATTGTGATCAACGTATCCTCCAAAATTTTAGTGCATTTTGCACCTTGGATTCCACCTCTTGGATTTTCCTGTGTCGATTATCTTGCTATCATTGGACTTCAATGGATCTTTCTATGGATATTTTCTCCTTTGTTCTGTTAGTGAGTTCATTCCATTTTTGTTGTATTGTGTGTAGTGCAGGCTTATTTTACTTTGTTCCACAACACAATCATGAGCCCGACAAACCGCAATTTGTTTCATTTACGAGAACTTCGTATTTGTCCATTTTCGGGATATTTTCGGAATACTCACTTAATAACTTACCATGAGCGATTTCTGTATAAGTAAAGTTCATCCAATCCAACAATCACAGCATATTTCGTGCACATTACCAGCTTCCGGTGCATCTAATCCCCGTTTATGTTTCGATCAAATCAGAGCCACCTTTCGTATATATAACATCACTGATAAATGTATTATGTATTCTCATATTGTGCTCCTGATCCCTCTCGACGTAGCTGAAGAGGTCAGTGATCTTATTTATGCTATGCCTGAGGATAATCCATACGAAAAGCTCAAATCCGCATTAATAGATCGAATTGGTATTCCCGAGCAAAGGAAGCTCGACATCCTCTTTTCCATAATGGCTCTTGGTGTTAAATAAACATCTCAGCTTCTTCGCCAGATGAAAGAGCTACTTTTAGACAAAAGGATTGACGAGAGCATTTTCAAACAGTTGTGGTTTAGAAATCTTCCAACTGACATTTGCCAAATGCTTGCTGCTTTAAGTACTTACGTATCATTAGAGGAACTGGCACAATTGGCTGATAAAATACTAGAATCAAAGAACGCCGACCAAGCTATGGTAGATTCTGCACCTATCAATTCACAATGTTCATGTTAAGAATTAAAAAACAAGTCGCTGAACTAAATTTTGTGTCCAACTCGCTTTTGTCGAAATCTTCCAACCAACCACGCTCGAAATCTAAATCTCAAACATCGAGAATCCCTGAGCGCATATTTTGGTACCACAAGAGATATGGTGATAAAGCCTCTAAATGCATTTTTTCCATGTTAAAAAACCGTGAAAATCAAGGGTTAGCAAGTAACGGCTACTAATATACCCGGCCACCAAGCCCGAGTCGCCTGTTCTACGTTACAGACAAATCGAGTGGCCTGCGTTTCCTAGTCGATACTGGCGCTGAAATGAGCGTCATACCTCTAGCATCCAGTTCCTCAAAACCGTCGTCCAACACTCTTCAGTCGGCAAATGACACCCGTATTAACACTTACGGCCAACGCCTTCTAACCCTCAATTTAGGACGACGACGCATGTTACCCTGGGTTTTTATTATCGCCGAGGTTAATCGCCCCATAATCAGTATGGACTTTTTGTTTCACTTCGGTCTAACTGTCGAAGTAAAACATCGGAAATTATTGGATTCGACACCCTATATACGAGTGTCAGGCATCACTCCTAAAGCCATTTTCTCTGGCATCAAGGCTGTCACTCCAGAAACGTCGACATTTAGTTATATACTGCAGGGATTCCCATCTATCATGCAACCCTCACGATCGACAGACACAGTGACCCATTATTGTGAAATACCACATCGTCAATAGCGGAGCACCCGTTTCTTTTAGACATAGGCGATTTCATCCTTCTAAACTCAAAATTGCAAGAAGATAATTTGAGCACATGCTAAAGCATGGAATTATCAGCTCTTTCTCCAGCTCGTGGTCGTCAAAACTACACATGGTTCCCAAGAAGACCTCAGATGACTGGAGGCCATGTGGTAACTACCGCGCTCTTAACAGCCGAACGGTGCCAAACAGATACCCTGTACCACACATCCACGATTTTTCTTTGAATATTTCTGCCACAACTATCCTTACAAAGCTTGATCTTGTTCGTGCTCACTACCAAATCGCGGTAGTCGAGGAAGACATACCTCAAACGGCCGTCACAACTCCATTCGGTTTATACGAAATTACTCGAATGCCCTTTGATCTGAGAAATGCTGCACAATCTCTCCAAAGTTTCATCAAAGAAGTCCTGTAAGGCTTGCCGTTCGACTATGCATATATCAACGACGTCTTAATTGCAAGCAACTCTCCGGAGGAGCACGCCAAATACATTAGGATTTTTAGAGCGTTTCGTAAATTAAGGGATCAAGATCAATCCTGGTAAATGCATTTTTGGCACAGACTCACTGGATTTCCTCGATCATCGCCTCACTTGATCTGGTATTACACCTCTTCCTGAAAAATGCCAGGCGATTTACGACTTTCCTTTCCCAACAACGGTAACTCAGTTCCGTCGTTTTATCTGTCTGATCAACTATTACCACCGCTTCATTCCGACTTGCGCAAAAATCATTGCACCGCTGACTGATTTGCTCAACTCTAAAGCAAAATCTCTTCAGCTTTTGTCAGAGGCGCTCGCAGCTTTTACGGCATCCAAAAAGGCTCTTCGCAGTGCACCCACACTTCCTTTTATTGATCCAGACCCGACCTTTCCTTTATTATTGACGACCGATGCGTCCAATTCGGCTGCGGGAGGTGTTTCACAACAACACCATAATAACACGGTCCGTCCATTGGTATTTTTTCGCAACAGCTTAATCCGGCACAAACATGCTACAACACATTTGGCCGCGAATTATTTAGCCATACGGCATTTCCGTCACTTATTGGAAGGTTGTGATTTCATCATTTTCACGGATCACAAACCACTAACATTTGCTCTGCATTCTCAACTCGATTGTCATACGCCGCAGAAGATTCGGCACTTGGATTATATTTCTTAATTCTCTACTGATATTCGTTACGTCAAAGGAGAGGCGAACTTAGATGCCGATGCTTTATCAAGACCTGACATTTCTGTATTGTCTGAAGTCACACGATTCGATCTCTCCCTTTTGGCTAACCCTGAACTAAAATTAATACGACTGAACTCTCGAAGTGTCGATCCATTGGATTTGCAGCTGATCGAATCACTCAACGCCGATGGCTTGCTGGCGTGTGATATCTCGACAAAGAAACTTAGACCATTTGTTCCTCCTTTTCTGAGAGGTGCCATTTCAATCATTTTTATTCGTTGTCTCATCCTGAAAAGCGCGCCATCGTGGGGATAATCGCAGATCGTATCGTTTGGCCTTCCATGAATAAGGATATACGAAAATGAGTCTAGCATTGCATTTCTTTTTAAAAGAACAAAATATATCGATTAAATATCACACCTTAAACCTTCGAATGGATATTCATTCATCCTAACGGCGATTGATCGCTCTACTCGATGACCGATTGATGTTCCAATCAAACACCCATTTTTTGCGACTGTAGCACGCGCCTTCATCGAACACCGAATTGCCAACTTCGGCATACCATCTATAATCACAACCGACAGTAGCACCCAGTTTATATCGATATTGTTCCGAGATTTGACTCGACGTTTTGGCTGTCAGCACATCCGAACCAGCGCCTATCACCCTAACTCGATTGGATAGGTTGAACGCCTGTACCGGTACAGGCTCAAACCCTCTGTAGCTTGTCAGCCCGATCCTAATAGATGGACTGAGAATTTACCACTTTGTCATCTTGAAATTTGTCCTACTATTAAAGAAGATATGCAATGCTTAGCCGCAGAAATCGTTTATGGAACTACCTCGTGTCTTTCCGGTGAAATCATTGTGGCTTGCCAGTCATTACCTCATGCATCAGATTTCATTACTCGCTTACGATCGTTTATGTCCAAATTGGATTTCACGACTCCTCGACAGCGCTTTATCCACCAACGAAAATCACCTCATCTCGATACGTGTGATTTTTTGTGCGTCGTGACTCAGTTTGTAAACTACTACAATCATCCTATCATAGACCACACAGAGTTATCGAGTGTAAACCCAAGTACTTCGTTTTGGATATGAATGGTCGACGTGGCGCGGTTTCTATTGATCTTCTAAAACCAGATTTCGTTGAGCTTAAGCCTCCAAATCCATCAAGCGTCATTACTCTTCATTCACAACAGCCGTGTAATCCTCATGTTTCTACATCCCCCATGCTCATCACAATTATCGGGTCCCTTCCACCCCCGGATAAACTCGAACCGGTAGACATGTGCATTAATCCAAACGCCTTGCTGGAAGTGTATCCTCATGAATATTTCGGCCTGTACACTTCGAAGCAACTGAACGGGCGAAATTTTATTAAATAGTGCGGCAGCCCAATTGAGAAATTAGCGATTTTATTCTACAGTTGTTTATTCAGACAGCAAAATATGATTTCGGTGATTTGTTAGAAATGCAATTAAAAGATCGCCTCAATGCTAGAATAACTGACAGTTTTTCACAGAATGAGTCTCGGAACTGCCAAAACCATTTTTTAACGATGTTCGAGCTCACTGTGAACAGTATCAAGATGCGTGTGTGGCAACGACCAGTTTGTCGCCCGCAGAAAGTTCTGTCACGTTTAATACACATAAACATGAGAGGGCGAAATATTCTATAGCAAGGCAACTGTTCAAACATCAAACGAATTATTGTCGCGTGATGATATCCATTTCAATTCAATCAAACTTTGGAAGTGTGCGTCATGCGGCAGACTGCACTCACACCATACTTGCCGATTCCGTCAAACCAGATATCACAAGTGCGGAAGAACCGGTCATATCCATTTCGTTCGTCGAACTCCTTAGACAGATTGGACTGATTCAAGAAATGGTCAGGTTAGCCAGATTCATGATGAATTTAAATCATTATCGTTGGCAGTGACATCGCACAATTCTAGGCATATTACTAAAAATATTTCTTGTGTTTCTAGTGGAGCATCGTTAAATTTTATTTTAGATACGGGTGGCTGTGAGTCGCTTATTACACAGAAAGATGATAAATAGTTCTACCCTAATGCGAAGTTCCAACATTCTAGCCTCACAATTAAATGCATTACAGGACATTATATTCCTGTTGTTGGAACGTGTATGATTTCTATTCGAGATAAAAATAATTCTAATTTCTGTCGATTTATTGTTATTAAAACTGGCACATCTATTCTCAGTTTGAAAGCAATGCAAGCTTTCAAAATTTGTCTATCTCTTTTGACATCATCTGAAGATACTTTAGAGTTGAAGAATCTAATAATAAAATGTTCGCAAGCAACAGGTGGGATGCGAATTCCTCCAATTTTTCTCGATGTAGGAAGAAACCCTGTGGTTCTCAAACGCCGCCTTATTCCATATGGTCTCTAGCAACCTGTTAAAAAAACTTTGAAAAATCTATTTTCTACAGGTAACATTGAAAAAATTGAGTCCTCTGCTTGGGGCACACCAATTGTTACACCGTTATATTTTGATGGGAACAGCCCAAGGATTTTCGGCTATCATCGTCTTACATTAAATACTAGATTGTTGGAGCAAACATGCATGACAGTTAAACCCGAAGATATTTTGAATAAATTGACTGGATCTAAATTATTATCGAAGATTGATCTAAAAGATTCCCACCTACAAATACCGTTGACTGACCAATCTTCGATATTAACTACCATCAATACACTATTTTGGTTTATTTCAGTACAAATTCTTACCTTTATTTTTCTGCAATTCTCATGCTAAATTTCAACAAGTCATGAATCATATTATTTTCGATATGTTTGGAGTTGAAGTATACGTATATTAGCACCATCAATTTCAAACAACTCATAGGAATCGTTTTTATCACACAAGTGAAATATCTCATAGTTCGCTTTCGCTTATTTAATGCTCGGTCAATCATTTCTAAGCTCCCTATTTTTCAACATTGCTTGCTCTGAAACCCACACGAAATAGTTCTGATAACAGAAACGTGGACAACTAATGACGTTTTTATAACGTTTCATGTGAACTAGCCAAATGTTTTATGTTTCGTACGAACCGCAACTACACTCTTAGTGGTGGAATTCTCTTTTATGTTAGTACAGATTTACAAGCAGAAATACATAGTTCCCGTATATTAGATGATCTAGACGACTCAATTTGGATCTCCTTAACTTATCTTGATGCTCTCACAAAGTGTATTTATAACCTGCAATCTCCATCCACCATCACTATTTATAAGCTTATAAATGTCTTTACTGAGACGTCCATTGTCCTTTTCAGTAATAATATTATTGCTGGACATTTCAACATGCTCTAAAATAAATTTTCATCTTTCTCAAAAACAATTCATCTTTTAGGTTTCACACAATCTGTAAAGAAGCCTACGAGGCTGTCCAGCGTTTTAAATTTGATTTTTACTTCAGGCACTGATCCCACCAACGATGAAATCCTAGCTTCAATACCCGGTTGCGACCATTATATGGTGACTTGCGTTTTGCGTCTTTCGCAAAAAGCAGCACATATACGCAAAGATGAGAAAGTTTATATCAACTGGACTAAGTTTTCGAATATTCTTAGAACATACGACTGCACGGAATTTTTTCTTTCCTCAAACTTTAAGCGCATCTCTTCGAGATTTCATGATAATATCTAAGCATGCCTTGGAAGTTCGTCTACCTCTCATATCAGGAAGCGTAAGCTTGACACAATAAACCTTATGAAGAAAAAGATTGCTCGACTTTCTGCTTCTGCGAAACATAAGTTAGACTTCTTCTTGGTTATGCGCAGATATGAACTCTTCAACTCTCTTTTAAATGTTAAGATTCGTTTTCTAGAACGTCAGGAAAGAAAGTGAGCAGTGACTCAAAGACGAAATCATTAGATTACCTTACGAAGAACAAATGTATCTCGTCAAAACATGATATTACCTTCGTTATATACCACGAAGAGTATAAATAAATCGTCATTGTTGACGCGGTCACAATAAGTCAGGCGTATTATAAAATTTACATGAACAAACAGTCACTGGCGGTCCGTAGTATAATAATCACATCCGCCTAAGTTTGTGAAAGTTCCGTTGACCTGTATCTCTCTAGGTAATTTGATCCACATTACGGCGATGCATTGAGCCTTCATCAAGGTCCAATATTTTTACATTGCATTTACCGATATTGCCAATCACAATACCAGAACTGGGTCGGAATTCATTGCCACGATGAAATTAAAATTTAGCTGATCCTAGACCCAGCAGGCCGGATCTCAGGGATCTTGATTTGCATAACCTAGCTGGAGTTTGTTCGGTATTTGCAAGAGTACAATTCCGATCTTGCAATAAGAATTTGTCCACCAGTCGATCAAGTTCGTCAAATGTAGTTGGTGCACAAGACGTAATTGCTCGCTTTATGGTACCCATAAAATTTTCAGCTAATCCATTTGATTATCGGTAACGAGGTGCAGTAAATAAATGTCAACAACCCAGGGAATGTACCCATTGTGTAACACATGCAGCAGAAGAATGACTGCCTTTATCACGAACAACAGCAATAGGTTCTCCTTCGCGAAGAGAGTGTAGTAAAACTAGAATTTTGTTTCTGCGTCAAAAAACTTCAGGCCATTTTGAATAGGAATCAAATACAACTAAAGCATAGTACTTGTTTAAAAATGGTCCACATTAATCAACGTGAATGTGCTGCAAAGCTTCATGTGCCAATAACCACGGTGCCTATTTGAATGGTTGTCGGAATACTTTATAATGACAAGCTTCACAAGAAATAGCAGTTCTGCGTATGTATGCACATCAGCATTAACTTCTGACTAAAGCCTTCATTTTTATATTTTAAGATGTCCAGAATGCAAATTATTCAGTACACCTTTACACAATATGAGTGGAATAATAATTCTAACATTCAAGCATAATAAAACATCAAGAGTCATCGAGAGTTCATGGCGCCTGGTAAAATATGATGGAGATTTTCTCCGAATATGTGAATTCCAAACCCTCTTCAAAGCAGTACAAATAGCAAAAAAGAAACGTTTCGTTTCACGAATTACCACATAACGACGAACAGGAAGTGGTTGCACGAAAAGTCTCATCAGGTTTCGCATCTGGTAGGGATTGGCGTGACAGGTAATCTACATGCTGAATGTGTTTTGCACTTCGATGTTCAATTATATAATCATAAGCACTGAGTGCTACACTCAATCTTTGAACCATTGTGGCAGTACTTTTCGAAATAGATTTACCAGAATGAATTTTAAAGCTTCATGGTCAGTAACAATGGTGAAGCGATGACCAAACAGGAATTTATGTAAACGGTGAATGGCTCAATAGACAGCTAACACTTCATGGTGTGTTTGAGCATAACCTTTTTAGCCATAGTTAGTCTGTGAGAAACGCAAATTATTGGATGTCCATTTTGCTCGAGAACCTCAACAACACCATCAAGGTCAAGCATTAGTAATTACAAAGGAATGAATTCTGGGAATAAATGGACGAAGAACTGCATCTGACTTTAGAAAAACGATAATATGCTGCGTAAACAATGTTCATGTTCATCAGTCCATATAAAAGTTTCCTTTGATTGGAGTAAATATAATGGTAAAGCTTTTAGACTGAAATTTGAAATGAACCTCGAATATTATTGCAATGCACCGACGAGAGATTTTAATTGTGTCGTGTTCTTTGGAGACTCAGCCTTCGTCAGTGATAGTTAACGATTAGGATCTAGTTTATAACCATTACCATCAACAATGTATCCAAGGGATTCAAAATTCGAAACAGTAAACAAACACTTTTTCGGATTAACAGATACATTTTTAGAAGTGAAACTACGACACAGTTCCAATAGTTCATCCGGAAAAGATCGCGTTGGCGAATGCACAATGACATCATCTTTCTATACTTAAACTCCAACCATATCGCAGGTAATATCATTTAACACGTGTTGATATATAGCAGCGAAATTGCACAAACCGAAAGGTGAAAATTTGTACCGAAATAAACCAAATGTTGTATTGATGGGTCCCGGAGTCCATATGGAATGAGGCGGCGTTTGAAAAACACAGGGTTTCTTTATGAATCAAGAAAAATTGGAGGAATTCGCATTCCACCTGTTGCTTGCGAAGATTATATTATGCGATTCTTCAACTTTCAAGTATCTTCAGACGATGTCAAAAGAAATGGACTAAATTATTAAGGATTGCATTGTTTGCAAACCGAGAATAGATGTGCCAGTTTTGATAACAATGAATCTACAGACAGCAGTGGTGTTTTCATCTCGGATGGAAATTATGCACGATCCAACAATTGGAATAGAATGTCTTGTAATGCCTTTTATGGTGAGGCTAGAAAGTTGGACTTTTGCACGAGGTGAAAACTGCAATTGATCTCTCTGTGTAATACGCGATTCATTGCTACCCGTATTTAAAATATATTCTAACGATGCGTCACTAGAAACTCAAGAAATATTTCAAGTAATATGCCTAGAACTGCGCGATGTCACTGCCAACGATAATGATTTAAATTCATCATGAATCTCGCTAACCTGACAATTTCTTGAATTAGTCCAATATATCTTATGAGTTCAACAAACAAAATGGATATGACCGGTTCTTCCGCACTTATGACATCTGGTTTGACGGAATCGGCAAGTATGGTGTGAGTGCAGTCTGCCGCATGACGCATACTTCCAAAGTTTGATTGAATTTGAATGGATATAATCACGCGACGATAATTTGCTTGCTGTTTGAAGTGTTGCTCTGCTATAGAATCCTTCGCCCTTTCATGTATTAAACATGACAGAACGTTCTGCTGGCGACAAACTGGTCGTTGCCACTCGCGCATCTTGGTACAGTTCACAGTGAGCTCCAACATCGTTGAAAGAGGGTTTTGGCAATTTCAAGAGCACATTCTATAAAACACTATCGCTTATTCCAGTCATGAGGCGATCTTTCAATTGCATTTCTATTAAATCACCAAAATCGCATTTTGCTGCCTGAACTAACAACTGTAGAATAAAATCGATAATTCCCTGTTTGGGATACCGCGCCATTGAATAAACTTTTGCGCGTTCAGTTGCTTCTAATTGTACAGGTTGACATGTTTCAATAAAAGGGCCTCCAGAGTTTCGTATGGTAGTGAAATGTGAGAATCCGGATAAACCAAAGTTGTGATTAACGTCAATGCAGATTTTCTGACTGAATTTAGAAAACCAATAGACTTTTCGCCATTTGCAGCTTTCGGGCGTGTCAACCATCAAATTTTGAATCTTTCGAAATAATCTTCAATTTCTCGCGCATTTGCATTTATGTCAAGAGGTTCCAAACTTGAATTTGCTGAAACAATTGCAATTCCTGATGCTAAAGGTAGTATTTGAATAATTGAATTATGCCCAACCGGTACTAGATCCAGAAGTAGCAATCAAATTAAGCAACTGATTACGAAGTATATTCGAATATTTTGCAACTAATCAGTTAATGGCGTGTTATATAATTTACGTGAATAAACAGTTATTGGTGGTCCATACTACAATTATCACATCAGCCAATGACGTGATCAACATTCAGGCGAACGGGTTTTATTCAATGGTGGATTGACTTTCCAAAACAACGGACAAGCATTTGCCGAGTGCATGTTTGAACTGCTCTTCCGTGATTGCAGTAAAGACTGTTTCGAAAAACGCATTTCATGAGTTTTCAATCTTGAAGGATGAGGTGCACCTCGCAGCATGCCGTTTAGTTCTCCGCTTGTGAAGCTTCATATCATGACCTTAAACTCTAAATTCTTGATTGAACAATCAACTAATAATTACAGAGCGTTGACCAACATAAGAATTTTCATCACAATAATTCAATTCAACATGAATCAAATATTTTTACTTAGATAAAAATGTTTCATTAGTTATTTTCGTTTGGAATAACTGTTACCACGACAACCCATGAAACATAAATTGTTGGCGCTTTAAAAAATGTCGCAACAGGGTGCTGCGCTTCAAAGTTACAACAACGAACTTGTTAAATGTAATCTTATTTTTTTACATATCATTTTATGCAGGCTTTGAAGAACTTTGCAAGCGAAGAGAAGAATTGCAACGACAAATACAATTAGACGAAACAGAGCGTGGCAAACTTCAACGAGAAATAAGCTTACTTACCGATAAGCTTTCAGTAGTGAATGATTCACTCCAGAAAAAGTTGGCAACAAGAAGCGAGTATGACAGAACAATTGCCGAATCAGAGGCTGCATATATGAAGGTCCGTTTTGTCATTTGTAATCAGTTGTTATTCCAGATATTAGAAAGCTCCCAAACTCTGTTAACTGTGCTGAAACGCGAAGGACAAAACATCGTGCAGCGTGCTACAACAAAGAATGTTTCCTATTAGAAGGATAAGAGAAGCTATTTATGATATATTTCTCGGTGAAAAACCGTTCTACCCGGGCCGTAGATAATCATCTCTATTCGCAGCTGTTGAAATATTCTTTATCATCTCGGGAGTTTTGAACAGTCGAAGACACGGTGAATATTTTACCCCATTTTTATTTCCTTGTAAACAATCCTGAACCATCTAAAACTATTTTTGTTGCACACGATTGATGCATATTTAGTCGCTTTTTTATTGTTGCCGTGACAGTGATACACGTAATTGTAAATTCTTATCTGTGCAAAATGCTAGTCATTACAACGCATCTACACATGTTTTTTTCAAGAGTACGCATTATTTCAAAATAAATATAGCGGTTTTGGTTTTTCAATACTTTTGGAATAAAATTATCATGATGGGCTAAATTTAGTTTATCTAGTGCTAATCGAATATTTGATCCGTTTAAACTCAAATAATTCTTTTTGCATCAGATTGCATCCTCAACGCGAGCTCCTTATTCTCTGTAATAATGTTGCATTCAAAGATCAGCTTTGCTCGAGTAATTTGTGAAACGTAAATAGTTGATTGAAAACAGGCTTCAAACAGTACCTGAGCTACCAAGCTTTGACACTTAAGCTTCTGATTAATAAAAGTTATTGGTCACGGGTCTAGTCATAATGACTTGACAAACTCTAGCTTGCCCGCGGATTGAAGGATTAAATCGCAAGCCTGGATACAGGCAAATTGCCGCACAGTCAGAAACTGCACGTTGGCCATGATACCTCTAAGTTCCCTAGGCCCGGACAGATTAGCAGTGATACTCCAACGTGTTTCCACATGCAGCACTATACCTTTGACCCTACCTAAAATAGATACAGTCTGATGCCAGTGAATATTTCTGTTCAATTATACTCGTAAGAAGTAGCAGAAGTTTTAATCGATCATGCTATATTTATGACAAGGTAACTTATCGCTTGACCCTGCTTTCGCAAACTGACCGCATCAGCACCCACACCCATTCTATAAAGCGTCAGGCAACTGAGGATATCATGAATTGCAAAGTATGTCCTCGAATCTATTAACTACTATTCGAAAAAATAACGAAAGTTATTTTTAAAATCACTTTATGCTTCACAGTTTTATGATATTGTCTTTGTGTATGTTTCTGCTGATTACTTTCTGAATAATTTTTAAACGCATTTATTGAAAATCAAATGGATCAAAATTTATGATGCGACAAATTACTAAATTTTTCTTAGTTTATGTTTTGCATTTTTTGCTGTTATATTCCTAGAGTAGCAGATGGCAGAAATGGTTTGGTTGAGTTGCATAATTATTTGTTTGTACCTCAATGTTTTAACAATATTCAACTTCTTGGTAGCTTCGTAGGTTCAGATGTTACATGCATATTGTTTCAATGTTCTGTTTAACGTTAGACTTTTAACAACTGGCATTAGGATTCTCAGATCCTCAGCTAGATAATATATTTATATTTGTTCAAGTAATTTAGTGTGTAAAGCTACTCCTTTGTTTGATGCATTATTGTGCACCGTGTTTTTGAGTTAATTCTTGCATTAAAGATTTAGTTAGCTTTAGCGGTTGTGCTCTAATAACATGTTTACGTGTGGCGGTCCTACTCGGTTTTATGGAATGGGAACTTGTTATGTTGCAAACTATCTGTTATTTTCTACGTTGTAGTAGGTAGTTATTGCTTCAAAAACAATTGCAGCGAAACTCTACCATATAAATTGGTATAATGCACAGTGTAAGCTTAACCTTGGGAATAACTGGTTTTGGTTTTGAACTAGCAAATGGATACCGTTCCGCCACTAAACAGAGTGTGCTCATCAACCGAGTACTACATCGCTACGAACGCCGAGAGATCGATTTTTGCTTCTATAAGTTGTGGAATAATCACGTCTTTGCGATGTACATTCATGGTTAACATTGATAGAAGGAGGCCAATACAAAATAAAAATCGACCTACTAAAAGTGCTTGACATGGTCTTACTGTAGACTTTTTTCTTGCTAATAAATACCTTTGTACCTTATGTAGAATTCGTTACTTTAGTTACTTTAATGATGTAGCAGAATTCTGCAGGATTTTGTTACAAGTTTTGCCAATATCTTATATTGAAAACCAATTGCGTTAATCCATTGAACATTTAAACTGTCGTATCATTGATTCAACACATTGTTGCTATATAATTGTTAGATTGTGTATCGTTAATGCGAGGTATGTGCCTGTATTAACTTGCTACGCATCTTTGAAACCCCTTAAATCAGTGGTGCTTCAATAAGTTACGTCGTTACATTAGAGGAGAATATACGTAGCTCAGGATGAGGATGTTGTTCAAATGGTGTTCGTCGAGCTTGTGTAGTTGTTGTAGGACGTTTCGTCATCAGGCTAGATGACATCATCAGCAGAACTTCTTTCGAAGTGACTTGAAATTGGTATTCATTGATTTTTATAAGGTCCGTCTGTCCGTGCACCATCACTCCCGTTGGTTGGTGGAATTCATGTGTTGCATTCTTGTCCATCGAGTTTTCATTGGTCCATAGGTTGTAGCCAATTGAAGGTGTTGGTTGATCGATGTCGTTGTTGAGTGCCACGCCTCGATGAATTCTCGCGCTCTTCGGTTGTTTTCTTCGGCTAAAATCTTCGTGTTATCTCAATCGAAATGGTGTCCGAATTGATCAACATGTATTGAAATCAATGACCTTGGTTCGTGCTTTCGTACAGCTAACCGGTAAACGTGTAGTCTTGTGCTTAGCTTGCGGCCGGTTTGTCCGACGTAGTTCTTCTCGCAATCTCTGCACGTAATCTTGTAGACAATATTCGATTGTTCTTCTTTGGCAACTTTGTCTTTTACATTGTTGAATTGATTGCGTAATGATGACACGGGTTTGTGCGCGACATCTATTCCAAATGGCCGAAGGACCCGGGCTGCGATTTCTGATATATTCTGCACATACGAAAGAGCGCGTCTAACTCTGTTTTCGTCATCGTGTCTTTGTTGGTTACGGTTGAACTTGTTGCGTAGTACGAAACTTCTTGGGTATCCATTCTTCTGGAACACTTTGAGCAGGTATTCTTCTTCTTGTCTTCTCAGTTCCGGCGTGCTGCAGTGTGTTGCTGCTCTTTTGAATAGGGTTCTAACGCAGCTGCGTTTATGGCTGGTTGGATGTTTGCTGTGGAAGTTCAAGATTTGATCCGTGTGCGTATTCTTCCTGTAAACGCTGGTCTCCAAATTTCCTTCGCTTGTTCGTCTTACTTGAACGTCCAGGAATGCCAGGCAGCTGTCAACTTCAGTTTCTCGGGTAAATTGGATTCCCCTGAATACGCAGTTCAGTTGTCGATGCGATTCGTCCAGTTCCGTTCTTTTCATGATCACAAATGTGTCGTCCACATAGCGGATCCATAACTTTGGCCGTATTATTGGTAGAGCGATCCGTTCCAAACGTTGCATGACTGCTTCGGCTATCAGGCTGGAAATTGGTGATCCCATTGGTCTTCCTCGAATCTGCTCGTAGATTTTACCATTGAACTTGAAGTGTGTTTGAAGGCACAGCTCGATCAATTCCATCAAACTATCTCGTGTTAATCGATTTCCGTTGTGGTCAGTTCCTTTTTCGTCGAGCAACGCTGATACGATTTGCTTTGCGATTGTTTGATCGATTGATGTGAATAACGCCGTTACGCCGAAAGAAACCATTATTCCATCTTCATCGATCCTCACATTCTTCAATTTCTCGAGAAATTGTTCTGCAGAATTGACGGAGTGTTCCGAGTCTGTCACCAGATATAACAGTCTTCTTCGCAATTCTTTTGATAACTTGTAATTCGGTCCTCCGGGTAAGGAAACGATCGGGCGTAATGGAATATTCTCTTTGTGTATTTTGGGTAATCCGTAGAACCTTGGTATAGTTGAATCTTCTGGCTTCATTCTTGTTTGTTCCATTCCATTCAATTGTCCCATAAATTTCAATTTCTTTAAAGTTGCGTTGATTTTGTTTTCAAGTCGTTTAGTCAGATCTTCGTTCATTTGTCTGTATGTTGTTGTATCCCGGAGTAGCTGTTCAGCCTTCTTGATATAATCTGCCTTGTTCATGGCCACCGTCGTTCTTCCTTTGTCAGCAGGGAGAATGACTATGTTTCGGTCTTGTTTCAGCCTATTCAAAGCTTTGGTTTCTTGTTTATTGAGTGTGTTATGTTCCAAGTTCCTGGTGAGGGCAGGTACAATTCGTTGGCGGATTTCTTCTTGTGTGTCTTCTTTCAAAGTGTGGGATTTCAGTATCGACTCCAAATTAGCTACGAATTCAGTATGATCGGCGTCTTTCAGGTTGAAGTTGAGGCCACGTGCGAGAATTGGTTGTTCGTTCTCTGTCAGGGGTCTGTCGGACAGGTTCTTGACCCAAGCTTCGCCGCTGGTGATATCTTGGTGGGGGGGTAATAATCTCTCTAATCTCTTCAGCAAAACGTTTGGGATTCGATAATAGGAACACGACAGCAGTTCGAGTCGTGTTGTGTATGGAATGCTTCAAACGATTTCCCCTTTAATCCTCGAAAGTGTGAAATGATTCTGCTGCTCGATATGCAAAATACGGTCTAGTCTACCACCAAAATGATTTCAATGTTGGGAGATCTTTATCTTAAGCTATGACTACAGAGCTAAATTGTATTTAATGAGGCTTGCTGTATCTTGAATGAGTTTGAATGATATTCAGAATTTTGAACATGAAAGCTAACTGGTTTAATAACATGCGCTATTATGAAATATTTAGTCCAAGCCTGGGAAACATGGACACAGAAAACTTCGAAACGTTCAACAGGATCTATCATCGTGCGACGATAATGGCCGCATTTAGCAAAGAGTTGTCTTATCATAAGCGATTTCCCGAGCTCAATCTGTAAGTTTTACCTAGATACGTCTGCGGAGTGACCTCATATTGACTTCTGAAATCATACACACGGAAAATCATCCGACATTTTAATGTCACACCACGAATATACTATCTCACGATTATGAATCGGTTGCAACTGTTTGTTGGCCTTCTTCGGTTGAGGTTGCTCGCCACACTATCGTAATCAAGAGATTAATTTGAATGAATGCAATATCGTGTTTTATATTTCAAACCACATTTTTTCTGTTGATATTCCGAAGAAGCTGATATGTTCGGACGTGAAATTGAAGTGAACTTAGTAATGTTTGGTTTAACTGTGATTCAGTTTAATTTGAGAAATTAATTTCTTCATTTTGTTCGAATTATTCATGTACTAGTGTCGTACATAACTGAAATTTTCAATACTGTCGCCGCTCAGCTGCCCTCGTTTTGTTTCTGATTCACACTTTACAGCACTAACTAAATGCCTTTTTGAACGATATATTAATTCACCGTATATTAAAAAGATAAAACATTTCCCATCAAATTATTTCGCGAGTTCACACAGTAAATTTTCAGAAACAGATTTTCTATTGATAAATATTTCCACGATACAAAACCTGAAATCAAACAACGTGCACCCGGTTTACAATTGAAATAAAATTGGCTGATGTACAACTTTGGTATTCATTCCATTTCCGGTAGACCAAAACCCAACTTGGCGAACGCTATCGTCAAGCGAATACGCTGAATCTTATTGAAATGTTTGCTTAATCCGGGATTGTCGTGTAGTGGAATAGTTGGTAGGGAAGAATTTGTGGATTCCGATGGAACACTCGCACAGCTTACGCGTTCTGTTTGTGTAAGATTTGAATAGGCGCTTTTCAGCACACTGAGGTATTGAAATAGATTCACCACAGCAGCGATCCGGTTCCTTGCTTCGGTAGATATATGCGCTATAATGTATTCAGTTGGGCAATCGTCACCGGCGTATGGATCCTGCAAACGAAGAGCATGTTATTTGAATTACATCAGTAAGCTATTAAACGAACACGGCAAATAACGTTAAAAAGATATTAACAGGAATCTGTCATTGTTAAAGAGATTGATTACTATAAGATGGTGCGGATATCAATATTGAGATATCCACCGATTAATATTTTACAAAATAACATCAATTCATATTGAACTCAGAGTTTTAGGGCTTCGGGGACGGAGTATTGAGTAGTGTGTAAAATTATGAATAGATGTGCAAGTTTTTGTGAATTTAATGTTGCTGATGCCGAGAACTCACTACCAAGTTACTCATCAATCATTTGTCAATTATTGCAAACTATAGACAACATTAAAACAATCAAAGACATTTTGTACAACAAAACGACACGGGAATATTGCTGCAGCGTATAAATGCAAGTACGCATAAAAGTAGTAATACAGTGAACTCTTAACCAGCATCAGGTTATCTATTTCGGTAGTAATCGTGCATCACTTATACTTCGCGCTAAATTGATTTGCCGTACGCACCGAGCTACACAGAAACGCTGCCTTTTCCCTTTTATGATAAATCTCTATGCATGTGCAACCTGACAGGATCTTAGCCCATGTGCAGTGTGTCGCAGACTGCGACACTTTGCCTGACACTAGGCTTGTGGTTTCATGCAATATACATAAATTTAATCAATAATAATTGTTCCATAATAATTCGATGCTGTGAAACAGTGTTAAGAAAGCAGCAGGGATCAAATCACTTGTATTCCTTAGACATCAAATTACTAATGACGATTCAAAATGTTTCCGAATTCTTCTTATTTACGTTGATAATTGAAACACGAGTGTTACACAATTTAATCGCTCACCACAAGACAGGATATTACGTTCATTCGAAGCATTTTATTTGGAATGTTCTTGAATTTTCACTTCTTACACTAGACCGGGGAAATTAACTAAGTAAAACCGCAAAACTTTTTGTTGTTCAGAGGCAAGTAATTAGCGAAATCCGCGCTGCACTGATGCAGGAAATTCATTCCTTGTGCGTACATAATGCCCGTCTTATGATAAAGCATAGAGTAAAGTTTCGCATTTGCGGTGTTTCGTTTTACATAGAAGCATACGTGTATAATTTCTCCGTGGTTGGTAACTGAACCAAAATATAGACGCCATTAACGACGTTTGCTAATGTTTTCCAAACTAATTGTGAGTAACCGTAAATGCGTACAACAGTACATTTTCTTTGACTCAGTAATGAGTACAGCATTTTTGAAAAATAAACAAGCAAATGTTAATAGACCCTTTCTTCAACAGAAGGCACGAGTAGAGTCAATGAACTCAGCAAGGTCAAAACTTTGCCAATGAATCCGCGTCTAACCAAAAGCACGAGTTTATTCTATTAGTAATACATAATAGCTGCACATGTGTGGATCAATCATATGCATACTCTGGAAAATTTCGATGCAATCATACAAATGTGTTTAAAGACACTTAAACCTGTTGAGTCGAATAAATAGAAATATTCGTTCCAATTGAACACATTCCTTTCATAAACTACTCACCCAGTGTGAATCTGTGAAAAATGTGGTTTCTCGTGAGTGAAGTTTAGCTTTGTTTGTTTCGTACCACAAAGAGATAATTCGTTCTCAACGAATCTTCGTGTTACCCACATCTCTCTCTCATAAATGGAGAACAAATTCTTTCCAGTCACCGAACGTGATTGTGGCTGTTTTGCATAATCAACGTAGTGTGACCTAATTGATTTTATAATGTTGTATTTCATTTTGAGTGAAGTTTAGATGTCAGCGGCGATGACCGAGAAAAAATCACACCGAATAATATTACCCGGATGTGGAATGCGAACGTCTTGTTACATAGTCGTGTATTACTATCAGGTGATATGGAAATCACCTGCACTATACTGAAACTCATCTAGGCTCGACCAAATTTTAATAGCTTTAATTAGAAAACTTGCAGTTGGAAAGGCCACAAGCTGCGTAATAAAATCAACATCATCGGATGAGCATTGAACTGGAGTCCATAAGGACAGGAACGTTAGAAGGCCTAAGCAGACTTAAATGGGCATCCACTCAGAGCAAAATGAAGAACAGATAAATGACCTTTATTCCGATGAAAACGAATTCCAGAAAGTAGCGGCAACAAAGTGTCTTTTGAACCCTATGTCGCTTCAGCTTCACGATGGATGGTATCACGCAATTGATCCTGGTATATGCAACTCCTCATACTCAGAGGCTTTACAGCTCAACATTACACACTTCCACTACTGTATTACGGCATGAGAAACATGATCCATGCTTAACGAGCAATCGTCACATAAAATCGCTTTAGCTGCTAATTCGTAGTGCAGGTTCCTTCACACGTTTTTATGAAAATAGCAGTTTAACAAATAATTTCATGAATCTCATTTCATTCATAATACATCCGTCAAAGATTCTGCTTTGAGACTGCATTTTTCAATGAATACTGTCCACGTATGCATAGTTAATTGTGCATTCATATTGTATAATTTTTGCAAAGCTAAGTGTATATTATGAGGCCTAAAACAAAGAAAAGATGCACGCTTTCAAGAGCTTGATTGGGATTTGAGGCATTCCCATGATATTACTAATGATTTCCTCTGATAAAATCACCGCGAAGTATCTTAAATAGCCATAACCATGCTAGCGAACTCTCCAACTAGCATGTTAGTGTAAAATAGGTTTTCATATCAATATACACGGTCAGAAAATACTAAAGGTATTACCTACTTTTACACTTAGTCGATAAGCTGATTCTAATGGCGGCAAAAGAGGGCAAATTTCCATGCTGTTCGTTGAGGAATCGTCTTCTGGATGTTGTAGCGGTACCATTTCTAACTCATGCTTATCCAGCGCACAGAATATCGCATGCTGTAAGCGTCGATCTGTGAATCGTAGACACGCTTTAACATCTTCATTATATAGACGAGAGATGAATGATGTTCCTGCTGGAGAGCCGGAATTATCCATGTTGGATGCGGTGGAATAAGTGTGAAGTTGGTTCGATTGCTGTCGGTTTCCGACGGGCTTGGACTGTGATAATTCTGACCATTCAGACTTTGATTCAGACGAAGAGCCTTCCGAAAGCCGGACAATGACAACCCGCTTGTTCAACGATCGCGCTTTACTGGATTCTGTTGAATTGAGCTGTTCGCAAGTATCCAACTGAAAGGTTGGAGGAAGTCGTAACGGGCATCCGACCTTCACCCATTCCAAATATTCCTGAAAAAGAAAGATGGAATTCTAGTCTGAGAACTGCATCGTAATATTCCTGCTCAACTTTGAAGGCCGATTAGTTTACGATTGATCGTAATTCGACAGGGATTGATAGTTTACAGCGGTATCTACACACTAGGATATCTTATTGTAGTATTATGTTTTTTCATCCATATGATACTCGGAAATACTAGTTGCTTCGTAATATCTGAAATAACCATGAAGTTGGAGCATAGAACTCTAAAATTTTATTACAGGGTTACACAGAATTTCGCATGTGAAACACAACAAAAGACATTATTTCTCACGAAAGGGATCGCGTATTCAGGAACAAATTTGTTCAAAATTATTTATTTCCGTTTGAAATCTCGTGTCTGAGGGAACCGCAAGTTGACAGTGAAGACAAAGATGATGGTATACATCGCCTGTGTACTAAATGTTTTACTTTACGCAGTGAGACCTGGAGTATCCACATAAGACACGAACGGAAGCTGAATACTTTCCACTTACGAAGCATCCATCATATCTTGAACATATCGTGGATGGACAAAGTAACAAACGCTGAAGTGCGTTCTAAAGCTAGTCTACAGAGCACGCTCACCCTGCTGCGACAGCGCCGCCTACGCTGACTGGGTCATGTGTACGATATGGAAAATGGTCGTATCCCAAAAGACCCAGTCTATGGTGTGTTGAAATCAGGAAGTCGACCTTTGTGGTACAAAGACGTTTGCAGAAGAGGACTTCTCACGGCATTGACCCCACGAGTTGGGAAGAAGTTTCTCTTGACCGCATACTTTGGAGACGCTGTACAAAGCGTCATGTCGAAGCTGGAGAAGTACAAGTACAGCTCCTGTCTGCTGTACGCAGATCACGCCGCCGGCGTGCAACTGACGCCGATCGACCGAGTACTGTTTATTGCTGTGAGTATTACGGGAGAGATTGTCAGTCCCGAAACGGGGCTGTTTAGTCATTCTAGCAGCGGCATGAAGCGATCCTGCACTTGTGATGTACATCCATGGTCCATATCAACCGAAAGAGGACAGCGTATTTTTTCTGCATGGCTGGGTGTATAACGCTGTGCTGACAAAACATATTATGCTCTAGAGGACTTGCTAGTAAATGAAACAAAACCGGATCTCAAGAGAAGAAACAATCTTAAAGAATATTGAGAATATTCTCCTTAACATAAACATTCAGCCACATCTAAAATAGATAGAAAGAAAAAATATCCAAGCTTAAAAAGTGAATGCTTTACAACACCACAGGATTCTGGCATGAATGAAAAGATAAAACAAGTACTAAGATATAAAGGGTATATCAAATGCGCGTCTCACATATGAAGTTTTTGCATATGTATATCCAATTTTGCTTTAACTGTCGCAGAGTCTTCTTCAAGAACATTCGATTCAGTGTCAGGAAAGTTATCGATCATTTCAACTGTGCGTACGTTAGATAAGAAGGCTGGAATTCAACGAGCTAAGACATTTAAAATAGGCATAACGTTTGTAATGCTAACATCCCAACTATTTATTGGTTTAGAGGGTGGCCTTCCATTGTCAAGGACTTATCAAACTTCTTAATTTAGCATCAATAAATGTCGCTCCATGATTAATGATTGATACATGAAACAACAGGTGAAAAGTCCTACCTGATAAAGTTGAGAGTCCGTTTCACTGGTATCGAGTTCCTCGGCCAGTAGCGCATTTAACAGTGCATTACGACTAACCGTAGTCAGCATTCCGTTACTCGCAGACGGTTCAACAACAAGACTTAGGTTATCAAACGATTTGGTGAATACTTGAGCTGATGAAGGTAGTGTCTGGGACTTTCTCAACCCTTTCCAGTTTATCTTTGAGAGGGACATGCGCTTGCCGGAATTCCTGAATGGATAGAATGAAGACGGAAATTGTACGACGCATATGAATAGCAGATAAGAACACAAAGTGAAAATGAACTGTTATCAGTAATTTTCTTCCTCAGAGCAGCTTACAGAATTGTCAGAAACGATGTACGACATTATACGTTGTTTTCATTGAGCAAACGACGTTAGTGGGGAAGCCTTTAAGAGTGCTCGATTTTATAAGCTGCCATTCAGGAGTACTCAAATTTATAATGTCTTACCAACGTGGGCTCAGTCCACTTTCACAGAAACACTGCAGGAGCTTTAAATATTCGGCGAGGCGTCAAACAAGAGTGTTGTCTTTCTCTGAGTTGTCAGGTATTTTCTTTGCTCTGCTGCTAAAGAACACTTTTGCAACGAGAAAAGGAGATAGTTGCCTAAGCATGTGACGTAATAGCGAGTTTTTCATGCAGAACAGTTTGAGAACATATAAATTGTACGGGATGCACGAATCTGTGAACTACTACTTGCCGACGATGCATCCATCATTGATTAGTTTCGAAGTTTCAGTCGCTAATAGGCTTATTTTCACCGACTTGCGAAGAATTTGGGTTACCAATTAGCACGAACAATACCGACGTGCTTAGTCAACGAACCGAATCGCCTTCCATCAACGTTGAATACCTTCAGCTTGAACCAGTAAATCACTTCGCATATCTTGATTTAAATATTTTGGATAACCTCTCGCTAAACATCGAGATTGATAAGCAGCTGCTGTCTAGTTCCGTTTGAACTATCGTGTCTGGGGTAACTGCTAGCTGACCGCAAAGACAAAATAATGGTATACAGCGCGTGCGCGCTAAATTTTTTACAATGGAATTTTGACCATCAACGCAAGACAAGGAATGAAGCGAAATGCTTTTCATGTACGTAGCGTTCGTCACATATTTAACTTATAGTGGATGAACAGATTTTCAAATATAATACTGCTGGTCTACTCAACACTTTCACCCGATTATGACAGGCCCGTCTGTGCTGGCTGGGTTGTGTGTATGTAACGTGAAAAGGTAGTATTACAAACGAATTACACTATGGAGAGGGAGGCAACCTTTTGACAGACCATACTTGCGCTACAAAGCTGTTTGTGGGTTCACCGAATTGACCCGACGAATTGGGGATGACTTGCTCATGCTTGCTAACTTTAATGGCACAGTGGGAAGCGCCATCTTCAGATTAGGGAAACTCAGAACGTGATCTTGGCAGCTCAAGACGGATCACGCCGACAGCGTATGAATGCGGCCGATGAACTGAGTACTGCATATCGCTGTGAACACTGTAAAAGAGATTGTTCTTCTCAAATCGTAATTTTAAGTTACGCGAGACGCTGTGGAGCGTGAGATCACTGTGCGCATGCCATGTGCATTCATAGTCAATATCGACCGTAGTAAGCAAGGAACAACAGCGAGCCCGTGCCAGCACAACGTGAATGCTCGCCAGGTCGATGTTTGGACCGATTAACCACGGTCACAGGTCAACCGATAAATAAAAGGTCAAGTTCAGTTCGATCCAGTGATGTTTTAATAAATAACCTGCGTTGGACGTGTCAATTTGTTTCACTACGCAATGATGAACCCGGTGAAGTAGGATGGTGTAATGTACGGATGAGGAATGTTCAATGGTATCTAATTATTTCGGGATGCGATTATCAAATTCCTTAAATAAATATCGCACATTTTTCTACATAAATTCGGACACTGCAAATATAAAAGTTAGGTAAATTTACGAAGCAGATTAAATAGGACAAATGCATGCAAACGAGAATTTTTTTATTCAAGCTCAAAGGTTTAACCCTATCTGCATGTGTGTGGGTACGTGAGTGAACAGGTTAGTCGTACACCAACCTCATCCAACAGTGACATTCAGACTCAACTTATTTACCGTTTTCCCGCTATTTCAAGGCACGTGGATCGCGAACGTACTTTCCCAACTTGATAAGTGCTAACAACACAAAACCGGTCGTGACCTATGTTAATTTGTTGATCAACAATTCAGAGTAGGGCCCGATAATATTAATGGTCTTTTAGGCATATTTAGAATTATCCTTAAAGTTTGTTCGACATGACGTGTGGTAAACCAAGTTGCAAGAATACAATCTGATCACAGAATGTCCGGCTGCAATCCCGTATTGAATAACCTAGCTCATTTGGAGGAGAAATTCGTGAAAGCCTTTGCGAACTTTTCGAAATCACGAATCAATGTATGTTGCTTTATTCGATCACGCATGAGCTTTGTTGTACTTTCGAGTTTAAGGAAGAACGTGATGGGTTTGCCACGCGTTTGTCAGGTGATACTTGTGTAATCAGTAAATAGTTCGCGGTTGGTAAATTTAATGATTTTATTGGAAATAAATCAAGCAAACTGTTGCAAACAATACAAAACTCAAGCAAAACAATTAAAATGCCCATCGATGATTAAGTTTCAGTTTGTTGAACGAGACTAAATTTGAACCTATCGGTCAAATACGCGTCAAGCGTGATGTTTAGTTCGACAAAGAACAGAGGCCCAACATTTATTTGTCATTGATGGATTCCATCTGACTATGACGACCAGAAATAAATGTCGCAAGCGCAGGATTATACCATACACTATGCGATTTCAGATATAGTGAGATTGGGCACTAAAAATCTCTTTTACAACATTCACAACGAAAAGCAGTGCTCGAAGTTCAACGGAGCTTCTACGGTGTCAAGTTTAAATCAAACTTAAACACAAATTTATTCCTGTGATATAATGCTGTCCTTCAAAAGGAGGAGGATGGAGTCGGTGTGATTTTTATTCATCAGCTAAAGGCATCATCCGCTCCTCTCCAGCTGGAAAATCAGGCTTCATACTATACATCCACCGTATCTTGGGCACATCGTAGTTAAATATAGTAGCCAACGCAGGATCGCCCTCAAAAGGCGAACTTAAGGAGACTTTACTGTAACAGTGTCGTCTACACTGGCTGAGTCATTCCTATATAATGAAAGAATATTCACGCGATGAGGAGTTTAAGTCAGAAATTCGGCCTTCTGGTAACTGCACTTGAGGTACGAAGACGTTTGTGAAAAATCCAAGAAAGCTCTGGGGATTGGCCATACGAGTTGGAAATAAACTTGCTCTTAATCACACAATTAGCAATTGCATAACCTAAATAAACAATTTTTATTTCAGCAACGATATGGCCAACATATGAATGATTGAAGTGTTCAAAGATTCAAAAAGCGAACACCACAGGATTACGGTATGAATATAAACGAAAACCAATGATAGTAACTAACGGGTATATCAAATTTAATACTTAAAACTGTCATTATTTTGCGTATGTGGACTTGGGGTTGGTTTGAATCTTGCCTTACACGAAGCGTTATCATATACTAAGGTAAGGAATTCCAAAGAAAGTTAGAAAACTTTGCAAAAAGGCGCTAGAAATAAATACGTTATCTCGGGATATAAAGTGATGTGGTATGTCCCCCTGAAACTTTCTTACAACACACTTGAAACAAGTTTCTTTCAACAGTCATAATTTTTGTCTGAATAATGAAACAACGTATTCGCGTTTGGGTGAAGTCAAAGGCTCAGACGTCACAATCTTACTTTGTGTTGAATCTTACGGAGGGCTCTAAACAACGTTTTCACCGTGTGATATATTTTATCGAATTTTGCGATATCCTTTCACAGTCATGGAACTTAAGACTCTATTGCCTACTATATCTTTGAGCGGAAATAGATATTTATAATCCTCGCTAATGTTGCTGACGAGAATCTTTCAAATATACTAAGAATCCAGCAGTGAAATGTGCGCTTTATTTTCCGGCTGATAAACTTCAAGGTCATTTTATATGGAGCTACATGCAGAGGTTTCATTTCCCAATCGATAAGCACAATAAACATTCTTGTAACTTGGAGCAAGTCGCTTTTCCGTCTATGGAACCGCATATCGTTTTCAGGTGTCCAAATGACATGGTGTCCGTGAAATTGACAAACTAAATAGATTCATTTTATTCGATGGTGTACACAAATTGTACGAGATCCTTATTACCCGCTGATCATTCTCATCCATGCGAAGTTAATGTCTTGCATCTTTACCGTAAACAGAAACACTCATAAGTTCTTTTGTTTCTAACCTAGCTCAATAACGGACTGACCAATCAAAAACTGTTTTAGATTTAAATACGCAACTGACGATTTGTAACCTGCTTGGAAGATTTCTTTGTAATTTTTCCCTAATGTTACACTGTTACAATAAGTTGATTGCTGAAAATTCAAGTCCTCCTGTAAATCAATTTTCTTCTTCAACTAAACTGATCCGCGTCAAATTCTCACAACTTTTGTGAACAGAACCATTGCAGAATTTGGGCCCGGTGTAGGTCGTTTATAAAAAACGTTTATGTATGCAACCGCAAGCTGATCATGAAGACAAAATGACGGATAACATTTGGTAACATAAACTTTCATATCATATTCCTGTGGTATTGTGAAGTATTAACTTTTTAACCATGAATCCTTGAGAACATACGATTCGCGATTGCTTTGCCTCGGCATTCTAATTCCTTTCTTTATTTCTTGATCTTTAAACGATTCTTTTTGGATTTAGCAGATCTAGTTTACAGTTTACACTCAAATTGTATGCACGCAACGTTTACATACTATTATTGTTTCTACACGCTAAAATTGCGCAGCTCTTCGATACATTCACGGTCCGTGGTAGCCAAATGTGATCCTTTAACTACCATGCCTTTAAAGAAACAAAGACGTGAGGTGCATTACATTACAGTTACGCTACTGCTGCTGCTAATATGCTTTCCGCGTGCACATAGAATAAAGATTTGAGTGAAGGACGTGATGCTTTGTCTGCATATGCAGGACCGCCCTCAATCATCTGCCAATATCATTTTCCCGTTTAAAAATACATGGCAATCGTGCCATTGGAGAACTAGCGATAACTTTAGCAATAAATACGGTTTTCTGGTAGTCGACCATCAAGTACAGAAATGATATTATATGTTATTATGGACGAATATTTTCAAATGAGCACGTTTAATCGTATTTACGTAATATGGCTTGATTCGATATGAGGCAAAACTGCGTCAATTCATTTGATCAATCGAGTGAACGTGAATTTCGGTTACAAAAGGACATGACATTGCTGCAACGCGTAGACCACCGCGCAACAAAACCGAAGGCCGGACTATACAACAGGTCATACGAGGAGATGATTGCATTTCTGAACCCATTTGACTTTCCGTAATGCCGCGTCAGCGGTCACTTGATTCTGCTGTTCAACCTGCTGCATACAGTGGATCACACACTTGAACACCTGTTTTATCGGCAAGAAGAACATGGTAGCAGATCTCACGGCTACAAGTTGACCATTCCACACTCTAGAACAAATTGTCGAAGGCTCTTCTTGGCTGTCCGAGTTTGTTTTATATGGAAATCTCTGCCCACACATATCATTTGTATATCAAGCCTGAACATGTTCAAGGCTGAACTTGACAAGTATATGTTGACAAAATCCAACCTCGCACCTCACTACATAAGGTGACTTTTCATATTGGCAAATCATCTTTGTTGTTTTTTCTGCATTCCCAATATTTTTAATCTATGGTTACTGTGAAGACTGTGCTTTTTAGACCATTAAAACTTTGAATTACTCGATTTGGAAAGGCCAAGAATTCAAAGACATCTGTATAAGGTAATAAAACACGTTACGGAAGAGTGATTACAATGATTGAGTTTTACTTCAGTTACCAACTCAGTAGGAACATTTGATACGAATTTTCAGTAATTCGAATTGGCAGTATTACACCTCTAGCAAAACGTATGTTGCTTGGTCAAAAAGTAAGTTGTAACTAATAACCCTCATTATATCGATAAATAAGCAGTATTACATGGATCAACTTTACCGACGAACTGAATATAATAATTTTATCATTCTACATTACTGACTAATATTTTTATCTGGCCAATGACTTCATTGTTCATACAAATAATCAGCCTGGGAAACAAAATCAGCAGGAAAAATTGCTATTATGGACAAAGCATCGAATATCAGTGCGGTATAATGCAAAATCACTTTGTGCAATCAAGATCATACACATTGATGTAATTAGTCTATTACCCATTCAATCCACATTTGGAAACTAATTATTAAATCCAGCTCACGGGCTGGTCAAAGTACGTGTGGTTTGGTAGCGCATGGAACCGACATTTTATGGCTAAATTTATCAACGCTCATAATGGCACGAACGAACTTTCATTACATGGGTTATCTAATTCACACGCATTTACGCGCTTGCACGTGCTTGTGGGTTGTGCTCTAGTGGATGCGTGATTCTGAAACATACGTCAATGCATGGTACAAAAATCGTCGATCGATAAGTGTTAGTTAAAAGAACAAACAACGAAGAGAGCTTGGTAATAACACGATTCATTTTAGCGAATCCTTATCAGCTCATCTGGATTAGAAAATATTACACTAATATACATGGAACATCGAGATTTTGGTTGTCAGTCTTTTGTTATATTATTCCAAAGGTTGTCATAGCCGGGGATGGCAGCGGGGATAAGCTTCCACTATTTATAAAATGCTCCCATATGGCATGTGTCTCAAATAGCCTCTGACAACCAAGTCCAGCTTCTGGCCTGCACGAGTGGCTCCTCGAGCCCGGCGGAACTGCTTCTACTGACAGGAGAAGGGGCGAAGGCGATTGACTGGCGCCTGAAAACCAGTTTGCTTCGGGCAGATGTAGCTCGTTAGTCTGGAAGGGAATTGCATCTGAGGGATGGAAAACCCTAATTTTAAACCTTCGCTGCCTTGCAGGATGCCCGATCGCGGGAAAGCTTCGGGGGAAAACCCTGAGGAAAAACCTGGAACAGAGTCTGGTAGACCACCTCTTTCTGGCAACTCCCTGTTGCCTTGCATGTCGCACTTGGTTGTGCAGAGGCTAGACAAGCTGACTCGAACAAACGCCGAGTGGTGCTGGGGACGCCACTTTGTATCCAAATCCCCAAGAATCTACATTGGAGCTGACTCATCCTCCAGGAGGAGATAGTCGCACTAAAAAATGCAAGCACACCAGCACTATCGATTGCGTTTACCTATTTTGCATACGAGAGAAGGTCAATAGATACGGGTCAGACAAACACGGCATCAACTCAAACCGCTGCCTTGCGGGTGAGGTTTTTTAGCCAAAGGGATTGGTCGTGAACTTAGGCATGGGCGACCTGACAGTATCCCAGCCCGCATACAACCATGATCATGGCCATAATGCTGTCTCTGATGGTGATTGTATCTTACGAGATACTAGATTCACAAAAGAAATGATTACGTCACTTTAAATATGAGTCTATTCACGTTTGAAGCACCTCAACCGACGAGGCAGTTCAAGCTGAATCGATGCCAAAGTTCAAAGCTTATCCCAGCGAATATATATATATATATATATATATATATATTGACTAATGAATGATTGAAAACATTTTACTGGACAGTAATTGTTTTAGATGTGTAATAACATTTGAGGTAAAGGATAGTCCGTGCCTGCTCTGCACTTACGCAGTGTGCTTCAAAACATGTAGCCATGCGGGCATAGTCAAGAATGTGGTTTCACAAACTTCAACCAAACTAGATTGTATGATTTGCACATTTGATATCCACAAGTTTAAACAATACACTAAAACACCACAACATCTTGACTCAATTCGTATGTTGTCCTGGTACGTATTTGGAATCTTTCGCCAACACCTAATGCAACACGGTTTATTAGCGTGTTAGTAATAAAATGTCAAACATTTTGACATCTGTGAGAAAAGTGCTTGTCGTATTGAAAAAACACTAATGAAAAAAAGGCGATTTTATTAATTGCGTAGCGAGTCATAACAGATATACTGTGGTTGAGATTGCACTAAACTGCATAATAGTTAATTTCAACCGTACATCTACTAGAGGAATTCGCGATTGACCCGAGCAAATATTCAAGTGCTTCCTAATATTGTCCTTGATTTGGTATTCCGCTTACTGGATATCAGATAAGCAAGTCTGACAGATTCAATGTCATGGGTTATATGCTGGGGCTGAATTCAAAGTAATTCAACGTAATTCAAAGTTTCAATGGTCCATAAAGCAAATGCTTACCAGTAACCATAGATTAAAATATAGGGTATGCATAAAAACAACACAAATGTTTAAGTAATATGGGAAGTCAGCATGTGTATTCAGGTGCGAGGTTGGATTTTCTCAACAGATACTTGTAAAGTTCAGCCTTGAATATGTTCAGGCTTGATGCACCAATGATATGTGTGAGCAGAGAGTTCCATATAAAACAAACTCGGACAGCAAAGAAGAACATTCAAAAATTTGTTTTAGGGTGTGGAATGGTCGACTTGTAGCCATGAGATCTGCTACCATGTGCTTCTTGCCGATTAACCAGGTGTTCAAGTGGGTGATCCGCTGTATGCAGGATGTTGAACAGCAGGATCAAGTCACCCTGACACGGCGGTAAGAAAAGTCGAATGTGATCAGAGATGCAATCATCTCCTCGTATAACCTGCTGTATAGTCAGGTCACCAGTTTTGTAGCACGGTGGTATAAGCGTTGCAGCAAGGTGATGTCATTTTGTAACCATGGGGACCATGCTTGAACACCGCACTCCATTGTTGTGGCCTGATATAGGTGTTAATTATCCATGGGAGTATCTGCTTTGTGAAACTCGTGAAGATCCTTCTGAGCAGTGCTAAGTGTTTGCATGACTCTTTGTATACCACAGAACACTGCCGTGAAGACTTCAAGTTATTGCTAATCCAAACACCCAGGTCTTTCTCTTCCGTAACCCATGGAAGTTGCTGAGATCGCAGAAAATATGTGAATTCGAAGGATTTACCGACGCTTAAAATTTTCAATTTTTGGGTGTTGAATGGTGGGCAGTTTCGTAAGGATCACGTATGAATTGCTTCGAGATCTTTTTGTAGAATTTAGCGATCTTCTATGGCGCGTACGCTAGTCCAGACTTTGATGTCATCCGCAAATAAAATGATTTTGCTGCGTATGATTTCGGGTATATCGTTCGCGTAGACCGGTACGAGTATTGGCCCCAAGACTGTGGCTTGAGGTACACCACATGTAACGTCTACTGGGCTGGATATTGCCCCATTAAATCTAACCCTAACACCTCTATTACTCAAGTAATCCTGTATCAATGCCAATAATCTGCCGCTCACCCCGAACTGATCCAAGCACTGTAGCAGTATGCTGTAGTTAACGCAGTCAAAAGCTTTAGAAATATCCAAGTAACAAGGATGTATAGGGTATATGTTTTCCACGGTTCGAGTCCAGTTATCAAGTGTTATAAGAAGATTTGTGCTGTGCAATTGAAAAAAGCTTATTTTTTTAAAAAATGTTTGATAAGTTCATCAGCTACAAATCGTTCGAGAAGTTTAGAGACCATTGGCAACAACGTGACTGGTTTGTAGTTAGACACATCGGATCGGTTAGCGCCTTTGTATATCGGGGTTATTAATACACTTTTCCAGTCAGTAGAAAGGTTGCTAAAATTCAGTGACAGGTTGAAATCATCAGAGAGTGGTGAGAATAGAGCATGACGCACTGTTTTAGGAGGAAAGGTGTTATTTCATCAGCACCCGGCGACTTTTGTATTTAACCCGAGTAGCCTCACCAGCACAATCTTGGGGTTCACAGCGATTTCATGTATTGTGTTAATTTGTGATTGGAATGCAGGCATAACATAACATAAGCGCTCGTTAGGGTAGAACACTCTAGAGTAAAATTGAGCGAGTTCGTTGGCGGCTTCGAGAGCAGCGGATGTAGTTCCAGTTGAAGTAAGTAAAACGTAAACGCCTGGCTTTACCCTGGGCTTTCTGTTCACGATGTGGAAAAGAAGCTTCGGGTTTTGTTCAATTTTATCCATCAGATTGATTTAATACCCTTTTTTATCCTCCTGGACAGGTTTAGTAACTTTGTTCTTCAACAAACTGTAGGATTCCCAGGATTCAGGTGTTACCTGCAGAGTGGAGTTCTATCTTTGGTAAATTTTCTCAACTATCGATGACCAGCATTGTTAAACATCAGTGTTAATCGGTACCCAGTCGGTGACTTCTTGAAGTGCCCTTCATAATGCAACCGTATCGATTTTCTTATCAATTTCTGCGCGTCACAAGCTCTTTTTTCTTCAGATGTATAGTCAAAAACAATGACTACATGATCACATGTTTAGATATTGTTCAGCTATACTGGAAATTAGCAACACGTAGCAACATTTTTTCTAGCGTTAACCCACGAAATATATAAGCATATATTAGAAATTTTATACGATACTTCAAGGCAGAGTCAAATAGCTAATAAAATAGACATTGAACTGTCTGAATGATCAGCGACAATATAATTAGCTTGTTAAATAACAATGAAGATTTTGTACTAAGCAAAAAAGTCGTCAATACACTTTGCTGTCACAACATTGCAAAATATGGGGCACATCAAAAAATCGAATGGTTATTTTGATCTCTGAATTTCACCTCCTAAATTTGATGAGTTTAATGTCGGGGTGCTGGCATCGGGTCCTCGAAACGCACCACCTCTTTTCTTCAAACACATGGAATTTTGCTGGCCTCTTTCGGTCGATAATTACCATGTATGTACATAACAAGCGCACAACGCTTTCATGCTCCGTATCTTTTAAGGCTACTAAAAAGCCTGACTCGGAAGTGAAAATAACTCCCGCAGTTATCACAGCAGTACTCGGTCAATTGGCGTCAGTTGCACACTGGTGGCATAATCTGCGTTCAGCAGCCAGGAGCTGTATTTGCTCTTTTCCAGCTTTGACATGCCGCTTTGTACAGAGCCTCCACAGTATGTGGTCAAAAGCAACTTCTTTGCAACTCGTATGTTCAATGCCGAGAGATTTCATCTCTTTTACAAACGTCTTTGTACCACAAATGCGGTCTGCTTAAAGGTCGACTTCTTAAATTCAACTCAGCGTATAATAGGTATTTTGGAATACGACCATTTTCCATAATGCACACATGACCCAGCCAGCGTAGGCGGCGGTGCCGTAGTCGGAGGAGCATGCTCTGTAGACCAGCCTTCGAAAGCACTTCAGCGTTCGTAAATTTGTTTATCGACGATACGTTCAGCTTCAGTTTGCGTCTTGTGTGGATGCTTCAGGTCCCACTGCCATAAAGTAAAGCATTTAGTACGCACGCGCTCTATGCCATCATTGATGTCTTTACAATCAACTTGCGGTTGCTGCATACACGAGAGTTCAAACGGGACAAGATGACAGCTACTCTGCCAATCCACTTATCAATCTCCGTGTCTAGCAAGAGGTTATCACAATGGTTTAACAATGTACTGGCTGAAGCTGACAGTTTTCAACAGTGACTAAGGACGTTGGTCTTGTTCATGTTGATGATTAGCTCATAATCTTTGCATTCGACGAACAGCAGTTCGTTGGCGACGGGAAAAGCTATTGGGAGTGAGCAATAATGGCTGCATCATCGGCAAACAGAAGGTTGCGGATTAGCACATCTCGGACCTAAATTTGTGCTCGCAAGCGGTTCCGTTAAAATGCATGCCATCCCATCGAGGTAAATACCTCATGTTTTAGTATTAAAAGCAGGTTTCAGAAACAGAGAGGAGAAAATACCAAACAGCGTATGAGCTAGATCACACCCTTGTTTGACGCCTAGGCTAATTTTAAGAGCTTCTGAACTGCAACCATTAAAATGGACTGAGCCCTTTACGCAAGAGTGGAACGAAATAATGAGTTTGAACAGTCTTGGGGTGCAGCCTATCAGATCAATCATTTTGAAAAGCCCAACCTGATAATGTAGTCAAATACCTTCGTAAGATCAATGGAGACAATGTATAATGACATATTCTGTTCGCGACACATTTTTGAAGTTGTCTCAGGGAGAAGATCATGTCAACGGTCGATCTTCCCACACAGAAGCCACATTAAGATTCGGAGTAAACTCTATCAGCTCAAACTTGTGGCAAACAAATAGTTTAAAATATTAAGATGGTTAAATCCTCTGTGATTGTTGCAGTCGCCTCGATGACCTATATTCATAAATAGCATAATGATCTTTATCTCTTGCATCTCGTGTGAGACACACTCCTACTGGCAGCACTGGAGAAGCAAGCAATGAATTGACGGTATTAAGCTGTTCTGTTATAAGATCAGGTGGAATTTCATCGTTACCCGGTCCTTTCTACTCGCTAAGAGGTAGATTTCTCTGTTGAGCTCAACCAGAGTAATGAGAGTATCAAAGTTTTCAAGGGTTGAATAACTCTCAACATTTTCAAGTGAATGCGGTAAAACCGTGCAGTCTGCATTGAGAACAGAAGTGCTTGACCTACATTTCTATCTGCTGAGTTTTGTCGATAATCTAGTTACTACAGAATGAATTATGGGAGAGCTGTTCTAATATCAAAAAAGCCATTGTTACAAAAATATGCAATACATATTCATTAATCAGATCAACGTACTTGTGTGAACCTTGTGACCCATCTTTAGAGTTCGTCGATGGTGAAACGGGTGCAGGAAAGCTTGCAATTACAGCCTTCAATTCCTCCACTTGTGTTTTTAGCAACTGTTTATCAGCGAAAAGGAAGATATATGAATCTCTTAATTTATATTTGATGCGATATATCCTAATTTTCTTTCGATAATTTAAATTTTTGGGAAACTAAACTAAGATAAAGCGGTTGAATTCAAAAATAAGGTGATTTATGAGGTTATATTTTATCATCTAACTGCAACCCAACTTAGCAGCAAGAATCAGTTTAACCTGTGTATATCAATGTATAAGTTTATAAGTTTGAAATAAAAATGGCAACATCAGGACCTTGAAACAAGTACAATAATCACTGTCAGCAAACAGCACAAGCCTGATCCAGGCAAAGTGCTGTACAGTCAGAGACTGCACGTGGGCGATATTAGTATCAGGTTGCCCAGGCCTAGACAGGGTAGAGTATGTAGGTAATATGAAAGCACAAGACTGATCCAGACAAAGTGTAGCCCATTCAGAGACTGCATGAGGGTTAATATACTGTCAGGTGGCCCATTATTACTTCGTTCAGTAAGCAGAATCGTATCACATTTACTGCAAATAGCAGGATCAAGGATGTTTAGGAAGCATATTTTGAGATGAAACTAGCATGAAGTAACTCCATGGTTGATATCTGAATAAAAAATTTCCATTATATACTTAACAAAATGAATCTACATCCAGATTGCTTAATATACATAGCCAACGTGCAATCTGTTACTGCGCATACTATCATACATACATACATACATATATACGTACATACATACACTTTCATACATACGTACATACATACATACATACATACATACATACATACATACATACATACATACATACATACATACATACATACATACATACATACATACATACATACATACATACATACATACATACATACATACATACACACATATATACATACATACGTACATACATACACATACATAAATACATACATACATACATACATACATACATACATACATACATACATACATACATACATACATACATACATACATACATACATACATACATACATACATTATAATCTCTTGACTAAAAATCGGTAAACACAAAGAAATATTTCAGCAAATGCTGTGGCGCTTCAAACTGACAAACTATTTGCTATGTTTGCAACTCTTTCCATACAAAACAACGGCAGTTTCCTGTCGGTTAACTATCATGTTTCAGTGAATACCGGAGTTCGAATTATAACCACTTTAGTCACTTCTGCTAATTTATATGCATAAAACATTTTCGATTTTATATTGTCTAATTTTTTTCTGCAAAATCTAATATATTATACATATTAAGTATAATACACTTCACAATATTATGACCAGCACGCGAATGATTCCAATATATATTTTATGGAAAATCGACCGAATCAATAACACTTTTATCAAAATATCAAACCCACCTCGTTTTCTTGTGTCTTTTCCCTAGCCTTTTTCTCTGCTGCATGCTGCTTTAAACGAGCGGCATTCACCTTTTCAAATATTTTAGTTTGACACTACTTACCATTTTGTTTGCTTCATCGAATAACACAGCATTTAATTCCAGACATTCGTTGTTCATGTTGTGAATGTATGACTTTAATCCTTTATTTTCCTCTACTAATTGTTTCATTTGTTCCTCAGACGCACACATGTCAGCTTTTTCGACAAATAAAACTGAAATTTAGATGACAACATTATTCAACTGGAGATTCATTGTAAAATAAAAATTTCGAAAATATTCATCGTTCAAACGTAAACAGATATTTAGTAGTAGCTCATGGATGTAGAAAATACTTGTACTTGATACTGAGATGGGAACCTTAGAGCGACTCGTGTTTATTTGAGTATATCAGCTTGAATAATTATCATTGCTTTGAGCAGTAACTAGTAGAAAACACGGTTATCATGACAGAGGATTTTCCGTAAAAATGAACGCTTGTAAACTGGAAGGCATTTTTATCGCTGCGTCAAAAACAGAAGGCATTAGGGAAATCTAATTCGTTAATGAAAGTAGTGGTGCTAGCGCGATGAAGTGTTTTAATTTGTTACTCGTGTATTTATAACAAATTCGTAAGGGCCTCGAAATTTAACTAAGAAATGACATCCCGTGATATAATTGGAGTGAGCCTTAATGTCTGATTTCAAAAGCAAACGGTAAATAAAATGATAATTAAGTGTGAAAAATCTGGGTATATCAGACTACAGACTAGTCCTTCAACATATGCACGAAGATAGGTGTAACAAACAGTATTCAGAATACATCTGATATATATTTCTATAATCAACCTTATAAAAAACGACTCTATTCGTTCAAACGAATTTTTAGCGGACAAAATTCATTTAGTCAAGCTGAAGTCTGCGAAAATATTTACAATTTTAGAAAGTAAATTTCGTATGAAAAAATTAGAATTCGAAACAGCTAATATTTGATCTACCAGCGGAATTAAAATACGTCTAATACTTTAACGAAAGTAGACGAATATTCAGATTGAATGATTTCACTTAATATGTTGCTTCAGTGTTGTGAACTATTCATTAACTTAAAGATTATTTTAAATGGAGATATGCTATAAAGTGTACCGAAACGACACAAAGTAAGTAATGTATATAAAAGCATCCGAGACTCTCGAAATTTTTAAAATCACGAAGTGTTATTATCCAATAACAAATAACGGAAAAATTAATAAAAGTAGATTTTAATGTCACTTAACAAATCTGATCGAAATAATATGGATAATTATTTTACATGTTTCATTCAAATGTCGATAAAATGCGATAGAAACTTGATGCTTCTTACGAACAGGAAAAATGTCAATTTTAAAATATCCAGAATATTACATATCGGCAAATAATACTGTTCCCCTCACCCGATTATTATGTGGAAATACACTCTGGATTCAACCGCTGTCAAGAATCATCTAAATATCTTAGTTTTGAGTTAGATCTCTATATATATATATATATATATATATATGGAGACAGATGAGAAATGATGATTTTCCAGTTTTCTGCGCTAACATCTGGAATATTCCGCATATAATCGTGAAGTATTTCGTTGAATAAAGCTAAATTTATCAATTCAATCACATTCTCAAATAATCCATTTTCATCAAAGACAGACACTCGCTTAGAGAAAAGTTTAGCATCATTTCCGTTTGAAT